>WYDF02002900.1:0-13734 GCA_009867245.2 Adranes taylori
AATCTGACATGTCAACTCTCCAACATCACACTGGGGTCGTCTCGGGGGGGGCTGGGATCCAAAAATTTTACTACTATTTTATCGTTCCTTTATCAGATCGGTCACAGCATATGGAGCCTATATATATTTTGATTGCTCTAAGGACTTACTTCAGAAAGTTAATCAAATTCAGTGTACAGCTTTACGTATTGCTTTGGGTTGTATGATATCTACACCAGTTGCAGCTATGCAGGTGGAGGGTTGTATTATCCCCCTCCCTCTAAGATTCGAGTTATTAACTAAGAAATATATCACTGTTTCTTCTTACGTTTCTTGGTCCCAATTCTGTGCATTGAGGGAAATTCGAGAGTTCTTTATTACAACACTCATATGCTGTAAAACAATTGCCGCCATTATTAGAAGCCTTTTCAGATTCCCTGGAATACACTAGGTGTATAGACACAGGTAACAAACTTCCTCGTTATATTTGTGATTTTTTTCTCAGAGTAAGAAAATAAATCTTTTTAGAATTGAGAATTCTCTTGATTACCCCCAGGACTTAAAATCCGTGTTTGAGGTACTCAAAATTAACAAGTTCCTGGGTCATTTGGAATTTTATACTGACAGCTCGGCCACTCGAGACCCTTTGTCAGTGGCTTATGGCATCTTCAATACAGATTTCAATATAAATATAAAGGGCTCGCTTCCAGCGCATGCCTCTATCTTCTATGCTGAAGCTTATGCGATTCTCGAGGCCATTAAATGTTTCTAGCTCATAAAATTGTTCTATCGGTTATTTTTTCGGATTCCTTGAATGTTCTTCAATGTATAGAAAACGATGCTATTGATAGCAAGTCGTACAAAATTATTCTAGAAATTAGAGAGTTAATTGTTAAGGCGAAAGATAACGGTTTTTTTTATCAAGCTCTGTTGGATTGCTGGCCATAATGGTATCTATGGTAACGATAGGGCCGATTATCTGGCGAAATCTTACCATGAGGAACCCACTAAACAACTTTTAGTAGATCCATCCATTTTTTTAAAATAAATTTAGGGACACTGTATGACAAAAATGGCAACGCTCCTGGGAAAATCCAATCCAAAAGGGTAGACGATTTTTCAATGTGTGCCCTTCTTTAGAAAAAAACCTTGGTTTGAAAAATTTGAAATTGCCCAAAAAGGAATGGTATCTACCATCTGCAGACTTAGAATGGAACATGCCCTGTATCCTGAACATAAATATCGGTTAAAATTGTCAAATTATCCTAACTGTGGTGCGAGAGGGACTTTGGAATATATTTTTTTGGATGTCCTTTGTTTGCCACAGAAATTAAATATTTAGAGTCGATTAAATATTAGAGTCGAGAAATTAAATATTTAGAGTCATTTCTTCATAAAAGCAAAATACCTGCTCCATTTTGTATGAATCAAATATTGGTCCTTCCAAGGGCCTGGATATGCGATTATTTGTTATATTAAAAAAAATGTAAATATAAGTTATAAAAATCTATGTAGGGTAAAGCAAATAGTTCTAAAATTTATAAAGAGATCATAAAATTAAACAGTCGTAGTCCTTTTTGCTGTAAGGTAATTTCTCAGTATAAGCAGGGTTTAAGAATTTGGCGGGATACAATTTTTTTTGGTGATACAAATTTCTACGTTGCAGATGATCTTGCGTGTTCCCTTGTGTTCTATCACTTTAAATAAGAACTAACAAGTGGGGCCTCTTTTTGGGTCAGCGTATGGTCTGCTGAGGCCCCAGATCGAGAAGATCGTACCTGTGATGAGAAGTTAATTGTCGTCTGTATATCCTTATAGCGTGTCTTATGATGATAATTATCCTTACTCGAGTAAAGTTATGTAGATATAAGTAAAGGAATAGTCAAGTCATAAATTTCTATCAGTTGCGTCGGTTATAGGCAAGGCCAAGGCGAAAGAACGCCGACGTAAACAAATATAAGAAGAACAAGAAATCTCAAATCATCTTAATTGGTGTTTATTATTTTATATTAAATCCACAACATAAAACATGGTGTCAGGTGTAGCTACCAATTAAGTAAAAATGTTTTTGAGTATATGACCGGTTCGAGATTTTTTTCGGCATAGGTATTAAAAGTGAAGTTACACCAATTATTTATTTAATCAAGAAGCATTACGATAATGGCACAATCAATAACATTTACACCTCCAGAGGCACTGGAAGAACCATCTGACTGGATTAAATGAAAAAAAATATTTGAACTAAAAATGAAAGCAAGTAAGAATAATCAGGAAACAGATGAATGCGTCAAGGTTGTAATATTTTTGAGTTCTCTGGGTGAAAAAGGTATGGACATTGCAGATACTTTTTGCAGATAAAATTTTCTATAATAAAACTTTTATACATATACTATATTAAACTATCTCTTATATTTAAATGTTATTCTAAAAAAGAATTTAGTTTGCTTTTGCTTTGATAATTCTACAAAAGCATAAAAAAATATTTATTGCTTTTATAGGAAATCGCGGTATCTTTATGGAACGAAACAGTTCGTCGCGTTGTGAGTATGGAACCAGAATTCTCATAACTAAATAGTACATTGTGTTGAATTATTATGGAATTGTCTGAATGAACTCACTATAACTATCTGGTAACTATTAAACTCTATACCCAATAACGATAACTCTATCCTACCTAAATAATATCTACATATGATATAACAGGTTATATGTTATAAAAGTGAAATTATTGATAACTGATTAGAATAACTGTTACTTGAGAATAACAGTGATCGGTTGAAGTATTACTTAAAAATATCATCAGTTATCACATAACTACCATATAGCTATTTACTTTCGGGTACATAAGGCATAATTCCAAAATCTGTCATTGTCTCTAGAGGTGGGTAAACCCAGTATTTTTGTAAAACAGGTAGAACCTCTTCCTGTTACTTATTCATACTTGTGACAAATACCTGTTACCAAGCCCCGATCCTTTTTTCATTTTGTACTGAATCAATAAGTTTCTGGGCTCTGAATTTCTAAATACAAGATGAAAAAAAATTATGACAATGGTAGGGCCGGGGGTGGATTCTGTTTCTATTATTCATTTTTTATTATTAAAAAAAATCTCATTTCACAACTGGTATTTCACAGTGATCACAGCTGTCACAGTTTACTATTCCTTGCTGTATTCATAGTTGTTTTTCATATAACATATTATTCCTCAATATAAAGTTGATATATTTTAGTACTAGTTGTTACAGATTGATCCTTAGGAACAGGTTGTCTTTCTGTCTCAGCTGTCCCGATGTATTTTGTTTATGACTAGAATCTAAGTTTTTCGTTTCAATAGTTACGTTGGGCGATTACTAGGTGGCGCAAATCGGAAGATGGTTTCATTTTTGCAAATAGCGTGTTATAGCGAGTATGACATTTGTGAACTAAACAGAAGCACACAAACCATGGATCCGGACTCCTCAAGAACGCGAAATAATTGTGACGATGTTTTTGATATATAATCGGTCGTTAATTTTGGCTCAACGAAAAATTTTATCGTCGATTCACTGGTCGCGTGCCACTGGGCAAACGCATTGGCGTTCGAGGAGACTGGTCAACACGGGACAGATGCAGACCTGGTCAGCCCCGGAGCAGCCGTTGGGTTCAGAATATCACTGCAGTGGCTGCAGATGTCCAAGAGGAGCCTCAGGCACCAACCAGATGACGGGCCACAAATTAGACATCAGTAGACGGTATTTACAGCGATTTTTTCTGAAAGTCTTGAAGATATTCCTATACAAAGTCGAAACAGTGCATCAGCTATTGCCTGCAGACCGCTAATCGCGTGTACATTTCAGCCAAGTCCTTGTAAACCTCGACTGCGATGAGGATGATTTTCCATTGAAAATTATCATGAACGACGAGACGCATTTCCAACTATGCGGATATGTGAATAAGCAAAATTATCGCAACTTCTGGGACACTGAAAATTCTGCTGGAATGCACGAAGGCACATACATCCTCTCAGGTTTACGGAGGAAAGGTGATTGGCTCGAGGATGGGATCAGCAACACTGTTACTGTGACTGATGAGTGCTACAGTACCATGATCAACGACTTCAATTGAGTAATTGAGTTTGGAGAAAATGTGGTTTCAGCAGGACGGTGCAATCGCACACACACCAGGCGCGACAGTGGACATTCTTCAGCAAGCGTTTCGCGGCCGTTTAGTCTCTCGTTTTGGCGATTTGCACTTGCTCGTAAGATCGCCCGATTGGACCAGACTTGTTTTTTTTTGGGCGTTTTGAAGTCTTCGGTCTATACGACCAAGTCACTGACCTTGGTGGCCGTAAAGGAGAGCATACAAATAGAAGTGGAGAATTTATCGCCAGAAGTTTCGACAAAAGTCATGGAAAATTATGTAAAACGAGTTCGAATGGGCATCAACTCTGGCGGCGGCCACTGGATGGATATTATCTTTGCGACTTAATGCAACAAGATTTATACATCTAAATAAACATAATCAACAAATAGAACCAATTCTTTTTATTTACAAAATAAGTTACTGGCTTAGGAAATGACTTTTGCGCCATCTTCTATATGAATATGTAAACACATGATAAATGAAGTCCTTCCTGAAGACTTTCATGAAGACCAAATGAAGAAAATCCACCATATTTTATAATAGATTGAAGTCCATCCGGACCATACCTTTATAGAACTCTGTAATTGTTATTGCTGATACTTGTCTTCACATCGACATTTATATATCAGACTATTTCTATTTCTATGTATGAGAGAGATAGACAGAGATTGGTATTAATTTATTAAAATATTTTTTTATATTTTTGGTGAAAAGAAGGGAAGAAGTAGATATCACATTTTTATAAATTTCTTAAAATAATTTTTGAAGTAAATTTCTTTAAGTGAACCAAAAGGGATCATTTGTGGAATCAGTGGACTTGTTACAGCGTAAGTCGCTCACAGATGCAAAATTATTTAAAAGGCATATTTGTTCTAAAATAACAGGTCCACTACGTACTAACCATCCCTAATGACCATTAGTTGTATTAAATAAGATGAACGAAGATTTTAATAGAAGTTATGGGCATTGCTTTTAATATTTAGTTTTCATTAGATATTAGAGTTCATTAGAGTTTTCATTATTTCCATGCTATGATTTATTAAATATAGCATCAACATGCTGTTATCATAGAAATGCCAAACAATTTATATTACGTGTTTATTAAATTAACACATTAACAATAATAATAAAAACTTACACCGGATATCATACGCATTTATTTAATATTCATACCGTAGTCATTCAATATGAACATGAGAACAAAATTGAAATGATATTTGATACGAAATAAATGGAATATTCATTTGCTAATCAACCTAACGATTTATTAAATCGCGTATATAACCTTTATATAAGCGTGTTTTTAGCTACTATTTATTAACTTTGTATTTACAGATAACCCCCGTATAACACGGTATCCGTAAAACACGGTTTAGCTCTAACACGTTCGAAAATTAGGGAAAATCCCTATATAACATGGTTCTTACAACACGGTTTTACACTAACACTTGTTTTCTGAAATAGGGAAATCCCCTATTGTGCCGTGATGAGATATTTTTCATTCGAGCGTAGCAATTGTGTCAGATTTGTGTTCCTATACAGAATTAACGATACATATTAGCATTTTATATTCATTTTGTTCGTGGAGTGTTAAAGACATTAATCATTTTTATTAACTATATAACAGATAAAATTTTTTTAACGAAATGTTAAATACAATGTACTACTTTGTAGCCTTGAACAATATTTTCCATAAATAAAAAAGTACGTCTCAAAAAACATTTCATCTCACTAGAGCAAAAAAGAGGTTATCGTATGTTGCTAAAACTTTTAATTTAAATGAAGCTTCAATCCGTATCATGCAGAAAAATGCGCAGAAAATTAGATCATCCGTTACTGCAGGTTGTTCCATCTCCGTAAATATGGCACCATTTATTGATAGAAGGTAAAAGCCTCTTCATATTTGCATTGATGACTGCTAAAAAAACGGATCCCACTGGACATTACTGTTAATAAACATAAAGGCTTAAAAATGTACAACTTTTTAAATGAAAATGGAGGATCTGCTACTAACTTCGATTTTGTTGCCAGTAAAGTTGGTTCGACCGTTTTAGAAAACGCTTTTCATTACAGTAGATGAAAATACAAGGAGAGAGCGCATCAGCTGACATCAAGTTTTTAATGCCGATGATGAAACAGGTGAAAAAAATGCCCAAATGAACATTTATTGCTCCAGCAAAAAAAATGCTCCAGGTTTAAAAAATGTTCCAACAAAAGACAGAGTAACATTACTTTTGTGCAGTAAAGCCTCAGATGATCACGTGGAGCCCATGCTAGTTTTTAAATCACTCAATTCTGGTGCAGTGAAACATCTTAATAAGAGCGCTTCACGGCTATATTGGACTGCAAATAAGTGAGCTTCGGTTACCACCGATTTATTTAAAAAATTCTTTCTAAACTGTTTTGTTCCACGCGTAGAAAACTACTTAACCGTAAAAATTTTGATTTTAAAATTCTGCTGATATTGAATAATGCACGCCACCAAGCCATCCAAAAGATTTAAGTCACTCAAATGAGATAATATTCCTACCGCCGAATATAAGTTCATTACTTCAACCGTTAGATCAAGGAATAATAGCTACATTTAAAACTCACTACATAAGGATATCTTTACAATGAATTTGGAATAAAGTTGACGATGAATCTATGGAAGTCATGCAAACATGGAAACGCTTTACAACTTTGGACTGTATTAACCTCATAAGTTCATCCATCAAAGATTTGAAACTGTCAACGTTAAATTTCGTGCTAGAAATATTTATGACCAGAGGCAGTTCAAAGTGAGAATTTAATTGATCCGCAAGAAAGCAACATTGATTCAATAGTAGAACTTGCTAAGTCTATAGGAGGGGAAGGTTCTGACGACATGGATGCCGGAGAAATTCAAGAATTACTAGTGGAAGAAGAGATTCATGTAACAAGTATCTGGAAGAAACCAAACTAATTCAGAGGATGATAGTACCGATGAAAACAATAAAGTTTAAGATTTTACTCTTAAAAACACAAGGAGAGGCCTAGCAATTGGAGACGCACCACGAATTGGCACAACACGGCGTTTATTCGGAATCTAACTATCGTGTTATACAGGGGGTACCTGTATTTGGCAAATGATATGTAATAACATCCGTTGAAGCCGGCATTATATTATGTTTCATATACCATATAGGTAGGTAGTACGTATGGGTATATGAAAGATATAGGATTCATGTTTTGACAATTTGTTCCCTTTCACCTTAGTACGTCTCTTGTATTGAAATTACTACAATCCTTTAATACGCAGTTCAAAGAGGGGGGCCAAAAGGAACAATTATTCCTATAAAGTTTTTTGTAAAAAACAATTAAAAGAAGGGTCAATTTTTCGGTGTCTGTTTGTACGTACGTACGTTTGTATGTTCAAGAATTTCTCCTTCTATTCTTGGTTGTGATGGGACCGATCTGGATCAAATTTGGTAGACAGGTGTAGACTATGAATCCGCAAAACGGTTTTTTCATTCTTTTTATAAATCCAATATGGCGGACAGGAGGCATTGTTTTGTTCAGAAATTTCGTATTAAAACTAGGAGGCTGAAATTTTGCACACATATAATATCTTATATTATGCGTCGAGTAAAGAAAGTCCCATGTTGCCAAATTGTATTCGAAGCGGTGTTCCCACGTTTGAAGTTTAACAAACTTTTTGAAATATATAAGACCTGGGGACCTCAATTTTTCCTCTGTGAACAGTTGAATATACTGAACCGATTTTGAGCAATAAATTTTTTTTCAAAAACTTTTTAGTAACACTGTATATTTTCTTATATTTAGGTAGCCCTTGTAATTCAATTTAAAATGATATGACCCTTAATAGCTTAAAATTTCGCAAGTTGTCGCCATGGCAACCGACATTCAACAGACATAATTATATACATGTAAGGCCAACATGATAGTTACAGGAAAAATTATTTCACGTTGTATGAGACATATAAACTGCTTTTGCAATTGAATAAATGTTGTTATCAGCGGCGTGCGCACAGTATAATTTTGGGAGGGTTTCAAAATGATTATTTTATTGAGAAATTCAGTTTTAAAATTAGAAGACTGAAATTTCGCTCGCATATATTGCATTATGCGTCGAATGAATGTAGTGCCATTCCTACAAGTGGTATAAAGCGTGACGTTGCCAAATTTAACATTTTACAAACTTTTTGATATATTTCAGGAATTATAAAAGATAGGACACTTGAATAAACTTGAATTAAATAGGCAACCAAAAGCTCGTTAAATTTTATTAAATTATAATGTCAGAAAATATTCTGACAGTTTCTTAATAATTTCATTAAGATTTCTTGATTTGTAGGTACTATGTAACTCATTCAAGTAATATAACGTTAATCACCTGAACAATTAATTAAATAGCTTTAGATTAATCTAATTCGTATTATTGTCTATTAATATTATTAAATTTATTATATTCTTAAATTTTATTTTTTATTTTATGGTAAATCTCACAAGAATAAATATAATGGAGATTATATCTTCTATCTATATTTCGTAATGAAGGTACTGTGTGGATATGACACAATTGTGATTACAAAAGTGATAGATGTACTCTGCGAAAACAGTGCGAGGGGTGCTGTCGGACACAACGGGTTAACGACTAACAAACAAGGACTAGACTAATACATAACAACGAAATGCAATTGTTTTTGGTGGTGGCCTCCCTGAGAGCGTACGAATGCCACGGATAAATACGAATCCTCATATTCGTACGAATACGTAAAGGCCTTATTTATGAGAATTGACCAGGTCACCCTGTCCCTACAAGGGTGGCAACAGGGTAACCTGCACGCCACTGTTAAGGCTTATAAGTGTTATATGTATGTATTTGGTGGCAACGTCAAGTTGTTGAATTCGACCTCAATGGGAAGTTCTGCTTAGAACTGTAGTTGATCAGTTTTTTGTAGTCATATAAACGTGACTAGATAAACTGTCAAAGACAAAAGAACAGCGGTTGATGTGCTCAATGAAAGCAGTACTACGTGGCTAATGAGCACAACAGAAAGCCTCCATACGATTAACGCGCTAGGTTGAATTTGTTTCAAGACTTTTTGTGTTCAAACTCACCAGTATGTTAATGTGCCAATGTGCAGAACTCACCAATGTGCAGAACTCACCAATATGTGAAACATTGAATTTGTCTTTAGATTAATAGGTAAGTTTTTCTTTTCTAAAATTTCTCTTTAAAATTGATAATGGGTTGAGTACTGTTTATGGACTCTCGCGGAACATTAAGAGTCATAACTTATTTGAAACCTCTTGATGCACTGAACACAGTGGCATATATCATATTTTGCAGTGATTTATATTTCAGGAGTTCTAGGATATGACTCACTAAAAATGCTTCATACCAAAACTGTAATGTATAAACATCTGTTATAAACATCCAACTGCAATAAATAATGTTCTTTCATGGTATATGTCATAAATAACTGTAACTGTCAAATAAATTGTAAAACATATTAGTCCGCCTTAAACTTGCAAATTTTAGGGTTTTTTGATCCAATTTGATCAGAAAATTGATTGTGCCTATAGAATTTAATAGGCGAGTTATAAGGTGACAGTCAAAACTAAAAGGTGCAACTTTTGTTTTATGAGAATATGAAAGATGGGGTGGCGTTCAGGTCCACGAATTTTTTATTAATATTGCACTTATCGAAGCCTGCTCAAAGTCCATTGTAAAGAATATTATTTATATATTCAATTTTTTGTCGCTTTTTTATTGACGTGATAAAAACATATGTTAGTTTGTAATTTTAGAAAAAATGTTTCAAATTAAATTTAAGGACCTTTTGGTGGCCTATAGAATAGAGTTTATTAAAGTGTCGTATCTTTTATAGTTCCTAAGATATATCAAAAAGTTTGTAGAATTTTAAATGTGGCAACGTCGCGCTCTATACCACTTGCGGAGATGGCAGTACTTTCATTCGACGCTTAATATAATATACTATATGCAAGCGAAATTTCAGTCTTCTAATTTTAAAACTGAATTTATAATCATTTTGAACCCCTCCCAAAATTATAATGTGCACCCGTCACTGGTAACAACATTTATTCAACTGCAGAAGCAGTCTATGTTTCATACAACGTAAAATAATTTTTCCTGTAACTTTTCATATTTGATCTCTTATGTAGGACTTACATGTATATAATATGATTGTTGAATGTCGGTTGCCATGGCGACAAGTTGCGAAATGTTAAGTTATTAAGGTTCTTTGAAACGATATAAGTTAAACCCATCATGTGAGGTTATTTTAACCTCACCTTTGTTATTTTAAATAGAATTACAAAGGCTACCAAAATGAAAAACAATATATAGGATGCTACTAGAAAGTTTTTGAAAAAAAAATTATTGCTCAAAATAGGTTAAGTAGATTAAGTTGCTTACACTGGCAAAATTAAGGTCCCTTAGCCATACATGCGTTTCCCTACTGTCATTTTTGAACTTTCATAGGAACCGAAATATTTACAGTAGTATTTCAAGGTCAAATGACTCCGGTGCTATGATGTGCGTTATTTAAACTCGCTTAGTCGCTAAGGTATTAAAGGAACTTTCGATACAACAGATTTAATCAAAATGACATGTCTAATGTCTGACAAAAAGAAACGCAAAATTTGCAAAACAAAAAACATCCTGTATATATATATATATATATATATATATATATATATAACAAAATCGAAAGGCTTTTATGTAGCCTATTAAACAAAGTCCCATCTTTTATCGTTCCCGAGATATTTCAAAAAGTTTCTTAAAGTGCAAACGCGGCAACACAGATTCCTATAAAATTTGACAACATGGGACTTATTCTTCGACGCATAATACAAGGTGGTAAGGTGCTATACATGTGCAAAATTTCAATCTCCTAGTTTCAATGTGAGTTTCTGAACAAAAAAAGGCTCCGGTCCGCCATATTGGATTTATAAAAAAAAATGAAAAAATACAATCTGCGGGATCACCGTTTGCACCTGTCTTCCAAAAGCTGAAATATCACGATGGATAATTGGTTGTGTTCAGTTGACCTTGTTGATGAGCTACTGGAAGAACCATACAAACTTACTAACAAGAAGGAAAAGTTAAGAAGAGATACCCCTCAGAGCTATTAGAAGCGAAGATACAGAATCCTAAAACTTCAATGTTTTGTTTTGATAAAGGGAAAAACTTTACACGGTGTTTTACATGACAAAAACGAATAAATGCTTTTATTGCTATCCATACTGCATGAAGGAGCGATAATTTCTAAAGGGAATGGTAAACCGATGATAATTTTATATTATAATAAAACAAAGGGAGCAGTTGACATATCTGATCAACCCCGTCAAATATTGCTACAAAATAATTAAGAAAGATGAAACCCTTTATCGCGAGAAGAATACATGATTGAATTGGCCCAAAGTCAGTTTGCGCCAAAATCTTTGCCAAAGTATTTCTGAAATATTCTAGCTAGATATGGTAGATAAAATACGGTCATTAAAGATAAAACACGTATTCAATAACATATGCGGTAAATTTTGGTTTAAGGAAGTGCGACGTAAGTGAAGACACAAACGGTCACACATATGTACGCAAACAACTAACTGCTTTTTTAGCATTCTTTCATCTTAATTTCAGAGCAAATGAAACTGAAATTAATATTTGTAAAAAACCAACACCCTGTTCCATTATACATCACTTTCACTTTGATCCTACTCATTAGGTTTATAAGGCCAAAGGAAACATTACTCAAGCTTCTCGTGTGCTGATTATAAACTTCTCCATTTCTTGCTAATAATACCTTTTATTTTTCTTGTCTTTTTATTTACTCCCTGCCCTCTGTATCACTCCTAGTAAATCTTTCATCATATTTAAACCTACTTCAGTCTCCGATTATTGCTCATCTGTCCATACCACAAACACACATTCCCAGTTTGCCCAGTAATTTTATCTTTTCTCTGCATTGCCATAAATTCTGCACATTCTCTCCTTCTTGCCCATCCAATATCTATTTCCCTTTTCTTCGCTGCCGTATTTTAGTTTGGCAATTATTCTTTTCTCACTCATACTCATATTTAAATAATCAGGCATCCTTTTTTCTTTCTTTATCTGCGCTCATCTGTCTGTACATCTTACATTTTGTAGTCAGTATCCTTCTCACCTAACCAGACTTGTTTTATCCCATCAAGCAATCATACTCTTTTCTAAGTGTTTCCTTTACTCCAATTTCAATCTGAAACTTCTGCAGTTTTCTTTTCATCTGTCTATTCTGCAAAAATTACCACCTACACTAAGATATTAGCATCCTGTTTTATCACTTTTTACCACCATAGTATTCTTTTCATAAACCGTCTTTGCACGTTTGCTATGTCTTCTCTTTCTTTCAGTCGCGGCGCCTTGTACACCATATTTCGTACACCAAGATTTTTTTACTCATTTTTAGACATTCGAAATGTAAGGTCTTAAAATTGAAGATTTTCAATGTTCTTTCATGTTTATTGTCTACGAACATATATGGTTTATGAAAAAGAAAAGACACGTTATACATAATTAGAAAGTATCTGCGTACAAGAAGATTTTACGATAAATAAAAACAATTTTATAGCAGCTATAAATTATATTGTACCTACCTAAAATTTAGTCATAAAAGTTTTGGACGTATTATGTCATATCATTATAAATTTTATTAATAATTATTATAGAACAAACACTTCCTGAATTTGCTTCTTTCGTTTGAACTAATATTTGTAAGACGTAATAGATGTAGGAAATTGGAGCTATAATAAATTAGTTCGGTTCTAATAACTTTTTCATAAACTTACTACCATTACATTAACGAATAACAATAATTGTAAAAAATAATGAAGACAAACATAAATCCTTCCAAAAACTATTATCTGGGTCAGCCCATACCGGACGGCATTGCTTGGCAAACTATTACCAGCCAATTATTCTGTTACCACATACTTTATATCTTCACAAATTTTCTACCTTCTATTTTTTCACAGAACATCTCCTTGCATGATCGTATCGCCGACA
The DNA here is from genome assembly GCA_009867245.2 of Adranes taylori. Classification (NCBI taxonomy): domain Eukaryota; kingdom Metazoa; phylum Arthropoda; class Insecta; order Coleoptera; family Staphylinidae; genus Adranes; species Adranes taylori. The sequence goes on from WYDF02002900.1 coordinate 13,151, forward strand.
AGATCGGTATAAACTTTTTTATTGACAACAGGAATGAGGCCCATGAAAGACTTTATTTCTGCTAATTATGCTTTTGCCACAGATTTTCTATCTCCTATTTTCCTCACAGAATCTCCTCTAAGTTCGTACTATAACAAGATATATTGGTGATACAAACATAAAAGATATTCTGTGAGTTTCTATCTTCCATTTTCTTCACGGAACATCTTCTTCTATGTTCGTATTAGTTCAGCTAATTATGCTCTTGCCAATGATTATCAATCTTCTATTTTATTCACAGAATATCTTCTTCTATGTTCATGTCACCAACAGAATCGGTATCAAATTTTTGATCGACAACAGGAATGAGGCAGATGTAAGACTTTATTTCTGCTAAATATGCTGTTGCCACAGATTTTATATCTTCTAATTTCTTCATAGAATATTTTCTTCTATGTTCGTATGACCAACGAAATAGATATAAAATTTTTGATCGACATCAGAAATGTGACCAATGAAAACTTTATTTCTGCTGTTGTCACAGATTGTCTATATTGTCTATCTTCTATTTTCTTCACAGAATTTCTTCTTCTATGTTCGTATCA
>WYDF02002900.1:13834-27431 GCA_009867245.2 Adranes taylori
CTATCTCCTATTTTCATCATAGAATAATAGGTTCGTACTACAACAAGATCTATTGGTGATAATCACATAAAAGATATTCTGTGAGTTTCTATCTTTCCTATTCTTCACGGAATATCTTCTATGTTCGTATTAGTTCAGCTAATTATGCTCTTGCCAACGATTATCAATCTTCTGTAACAGAAAATTTTTGATCGACAACAGGAATGAGACCCATGTAAGAATTTATTTCTGCAAATTTTTGGGTTCTCACTGATTTTCTATCTTCTATTTTATTCACATAATATCTTCTTCTATGTTGGTATCAGCAACAAAATCGGTATCAAATTTTTGATCGGCAACAGGAATGAGGCAGATGTAAGACTTTGTTTCTGCTAAATATGCTATTGCACAGATTTTATATCTTATAATTTCTTCATAGAATATTTTCATCTATGTTCGTATCACCAACAAAATAGATATAAAATTTTTGATCGACATAAAAAATGCGGCCAATTAAAACTTTATATCTGCTGTTGTCACAGATTGTCTATATTGTCTATCTTCTATTTTCTTCACAGAATTTCTTCTTCTATGTTCGTATCAGCAATAAGATCGCAATATCATTTTTGATTGATAACAGGAATAAGGCCCATGTAAAACAATTTCTGCTGATTATGCTGTTGCCACAAATTTTGTATCTTCTATTTTCCTCACAAATCATCTTCTTCTATGTTCGTACAAGATAGGTATAAAATTTTTTATGAACAACAGGAATGGGACCCATGTAAGAGTTTATTTTTACTAATTATGCAGTTCGTATCACAACACAATCGGTATAAAATTTTTATTTCTGCCAATGATGCTGTTACCACATATTTTCTATCTTCACAAATTGTCTACCGTCTATTTTTTCACAGAATATCTCATTGTATGATTGTATCGCCGACGAGATCGGTATATAATTTTGATTGACAACTGAAATGAGGGCCATGTAAGACTAGTTCTGCTAATTATGCTCTTGCCACCGATTATCAATCTTCTATTTTATTCAAAGGATATCTTCTTTTATGTTCGTGTCACCAACAGAATCGGTATAAAATTTTTGAGCGGCAACAGGAATGAGGCCCATGTAAGACTTCTGCTAATTATGCTGCTTGCACAAATTTTGTATCTTCTACTTTCTTCATAGACTATCGTCTTCTATGTTCACCTTACCAACACAACCGATAAATAATTTTGAGCGACATCAGAAATGCAGCCCAAGTAAGACTTTATTTCTGCTGTTGCCACAGATTATCTATCTTCTATCTTCTTGACAGAATTTTTATGTTCGTATCCCATGTAAGACTGAGGCCCATGGCCCATGGAATGAGGCCCATGTAAGACTATTTCTCCTAATTATGTTGTTGCCACAGATTTTTTATTTTCTTTACAGAATATCCTCTTCTATGTTCGCACAAGATCGGTACAAAATTTTTGATCGGCAACAGGAATGAGGCACATGTAAGACTTTATTTCTGCTAATTATCCTGTTGCCACACATTTCATATCTTCTACATTGTTCATAGAATATCTTCTTCTATGTTCGTATCACCAACACAATCGATATGAAATTTTTGATCGACTACACTAATGCGACCCAAATAAGACTTTATTTCTGCTGTTGCCACAGTTGTCTATCTTCTAGTTTCTTGACAGAATTTCTTCTTCTATATTCGTATCATCAACATGATCGGCATATAATTTTTGATCGACAACAGGAATGAGACACATGTTAGACTTTATTTCTGCTAATTATAATGTTGCCACAAAGTTTCTATCTTCTATGTTCTTCACAGTATATCTTCTTTTATGTTCGTACACGATCGGTATAAAATGTTTTATCGACAACAGGAATTAGGCCCATGTAAGAATTTATTTCTGTTAATTATGCTGTTGCCACAAAGTTTCTAGCTGCTACTTTTTTCACAAAATGTCTTCTTACATGTTCTGAACAACAAATTTTTAACAGCAATAGAAATGAGCCCGATCTTGTTGGAATATAAGATTTTAATTAATTATGCTATCTATAGATTTTCTATCTTCTATTTTCTTCACAGAATATCTTCTATGTTTGTGGCACCATCAAGATCGGTACAAAATTTTTGATCGGCAACAAAATATGTTGTTGCCCAAGGTATTCTTGATATGAAAGTGTTTCTAGGTTTTTATTCCTTTTCCATTTTTTGTTATATTTATTTCTCGGTTTTGTGTTGAAAAAAGTAAGTGATGATTTTCTACAGATCTCTTAGCTAACCCCGTGCGTATAATGGAAACGTCAACTATTAAATTATACGAACCAAGTATCTTAGTTTAGGAAAAAATACCAGTTGGTTTCTTCTTGGAAATAATACCAGTTAAATATTGTAATATAAGGTTTTTAGGGTTTTATAAAAGTCCAAGTTATATGTTTATTGTTTGGTTGCAACATATCAATATATCGCATGGGCGGCTCCAGAGACCATAAAGGGGGGAGGGGCATCCTGACATCCTAACTTACAACAATATTTTACACATTTCTCCAAATCTATCAAATTTATTAGAGACCAACTGTAGATTAATTGAAAAGTTGGAAAATTTTTAATTCACAACGTATAAAGATATTTATATGCTGTAGAAATTTTTATAACTTGCCCTGTCAACAAGTTAAACCATTCGTAGCTTTTAGTACGGTAAGAGTTGTAATAATAATCTATAAATAATATTAGATTTATAGTTTTATCGGCGCTAGTTATTATGACTGAAATTAAACGTCTAATATAATTTTTGAAACAGCAAACATGCAAACAGAAAACACTACGATTTTATTGTGGCTCATTTTGTAATTCAAAATTTTATTTAAATTAATAAATATTATGAAGTTGATAAATGCAATGGGGAAATCAGGAAGTCATTTTACTAGAGCTATTCGCAAGTAAGATATACATTGGTATTTTTGCCAATACGAATTATAGACTAATAATTCTACTCCGTGTGGATTAAAGTCGAACATAACAAAGACCAGTCCGAACTTACCTCACTCCACCTGAGTGATTAAAATTTTCACTGCACGCAACAACAAAATATATAAAGACAATAAACATTTGCTAGTTTAGTGGGAAATAAAAAGCAATTAAAAATAGGAGGATAGGATAAAATCTTAGCGACCCAACATAAAGAGGGCAGCACCAAGCTTATAATATATTTTTTTGAGATTAAACTATAATTTTTTGAAAAGTGCTTTGATGTAATAATATATGAGAATTATAATAACTGTTATTACTGTAATAATTGTAAATTATAGTTATTACTGGAATGATTGTAATTACTGCTATTCCAACTTTTGATTCTAAATGCTATACCAACTATGGATGGCACACAATTGACCCTACCGTTATTTATAGGGGCGTTTGGTTATTTCATTCTTAGATACAGTAAATGCATATAATCCTAGAAATCAATGGGGTTTTGGAATTATAATCAGTGCTTAAGGAGAGCTCAAAATTTAATAAGAAGTTAGAGAGGACGATACAACCTGGACGAGAATTAAAGTATTGTTACACCAGTATTTTGTTGCCCAGAGAGATGATGATTGCTTAGTTAGGGATTCAATGCTTTTAAATTTAGACTATAAAGAAAATTCGTACCAATACGATATAAGGCCGCGTACCAATACCATGTAAAAGGCCGCGCCACGCGGGAGTGCAAAAAATGCACGGCACCCGGGTGGCAACTAACAGAGTGCACACTACTAATTTTCCTTACATTTGGCTAGAAATGGGCGCCAATATATCTAAGGGCGGCCCTGCTGTTAAGCAAATTTTTAAAGTAAAGTGTGGATCGAAAAGAAGTGTATATTACCATTTATTTTAGCTGAAATCTAAAATGTACTGAATTTTTAATACATTTACTCCATTTTCATTTATGATAAGAGAACAAATATAAATAAAACTTAAATAAAACCTGTATATAAATAAAACTTAAATAATAATAATGTATTTTAGAGCATACAAAATAAAAACCAATGTAAGTATAATGTTGTTAGTAATGACAAGAACTTTAGTAGGCGTTTTCGTTAGAATTCTCATATATTATTATTCTTTATATAGCATCGTCTAAGAAACAAAGTCGTGGACGGTACCGCCACCCCATCTTTCATATGTGATTAGTTTGAACTCGACACAAACTTATAATTTTGACTTTCATATATACTATTGTTCAAGAATTATGCGTATTTGTATGTTAACTTTCGGGTACCATGGTAACCAGTGGACAGTTTTTAAGATATTAGGGACTCTATCTTTGGAACCATTAGAGACGGAAAAGCTAGCTAAAAAGGTTACTAAAAAGTTTTTTGGAATTTTTTCGTTGTTCAAAATCAACTGAGTATATTCAACTGCTTATTTTGGCAAAACTGACGACTCCTAGCCTTTCCCAAGTTCCATTTTTGTAACCGCTTAATAATTTTTTCGAGAAAATGGGCCGCAAATCTTGCAAAACTCAGAACACTGTATATATATTAAATTGTGATTTTGGAAAAAAATATTTCAGATCAAATTGAAAAACTTTGGGTAGCCTATATTTAGTCTACCCTTTAGTCTAATCTTTTATAGTTTCTGAAATACATGGAAAAATTTAAGCGTGGTAACGTCGCATTCTATAGCAGATAGAGACTTGGGACTAATTTCCGCCATATTGGATTTAGAAAAAATGAAAAACTCCCTTTTGCGGAACAATTGTGTGCAGCTGCCTACCAAATTTCATCCCGATCATTCCAATAGTTTAGGAGTAAAATTTGAACATACATTCATTCATGCGTATATAAATTAGCCTTTCTTTAGAAATAAAAAAAAATACAGCGGTCGTTTTTGAGTTCCTTTATAACCCCTCTTGATATACATATGAACGGAAGTGATATGAATACAAGAGACGTACTAAGGTGAAATAGACATGAATCGTATATCTTTCATATACCTATACGTATTTCATACGTATATGGTATATAAATGATAAAACTGCTCTATATAAATGATACTGGCTACTCTTACTAAAATGTGCATTGGTTTTGTTTCTGTAAGCATTAGAGTGATAGTTTCAGCAGTTAAAAATTTTGTTTTGCAGATTTAAAGTAAAAGCTTACCTAAACAATGTTGATTGCAATGACGTAATATTTGTTGTTGAATGCGTATTACCGAAACATGGTAACACCTCTCTCAAAATATATTCCTCGATGAATTGCAAAGATCTACCAGATGATACGTAGTCACAAAATACAACTGCAAGAAAATAGAAATAATACATTTTTACATATTCTCTAATATTTAATACATGGAAAGGATTATATTATTTGTACTTTAAAAAAATAATGAAAAATAAATTCCATGTTGAAACGGTTCAAACTTTTTATGCAAACATATCAATTACTGCACCTTACAGTTGGATTATTAGGTCGTTTCAACTATATGCCAAAATTGGGGTAGTAATGATGTTTTTTTTATTCCAAAGGAGTGGTTAATGTTGTTGATTGTTAAAGTTCTTATAAAAATAATTCCACTTCGATTGTTGAGGTGAGATAACACCTACCGATTCATCTCACTTGGGTTGGTCAATTTCGTCTACCTGTAAGAACTCTGTAATTGCTACACACGTAACGTGAATAGAAGATTTTGAAATAGTTTAGACAGGCCAGGCGTGGTGCAGAACTCAAAACCGTTATACATTGTTGTTCTGAAGAAGAGGGTACTGAATACGGATAGACATCTATGCCAGAAATGCGCATCTACCCTTTCTGGCTTTCCTGAAGTAATTGAGTGTTACTGGTTATTAATAGGTAGTTAAAAAGTGGATTAACTCATCTAATTAGAATAATGAATAATAAGTTTTGCCAATAAATTTTTTTCTTTGGATTTAGAGTTTTAATCAAAAAGCTTGAAAATAGAAAATATTCTTTGCCAGGTACTTTTCTATTGCGTATAACTCAAACGAGTGTCAAAACTATACCTAACAAAAAATTGTGAACGGAAATCATTTATTTCTAAATTTCATATTACTTCACACCTCGACATTACTCCATAGCAAAGTCCCTTGTTCTGCGCTAGTTTTTTTATCAATAGCTTACAAATTAGTTCAAATTAGCTCTGCAGCCAGTTTGTTTCCGTATTGAAAGACCATTCCTGGGCTCATTTTGTTATCAGTAGACTGCCATGGACTTTCTTGATGAAATTCTTCCTGTTAAACCAGTTGCAAGTTTTCAGGTTCTATGCCACCAGTTACTAGTTACAAATTTTCTTTAAGCCGCATTTTTTAATTGTATTTGATTTAATTTCCCAGATTTCTTGTTGGTGAATTTATTCATGCATGCGATTACTTCTCTTGTGAGTTTTAATTTAGCAATATAACTTCGGGTCTGAAGGATTTCTGTTTACGCATTTTTGTTTTTGATAGTTTGACAGAATTGCATTGTTTTTGTTTTAGATATTCTTTAACTTCAAATTGAACTTTTTTGGTTTATAGTAATTCTTAATTTTTCCATGCAGTCAGATCTTGGAAGGATGACTATTGCATTTGGTTTGTTTGCTTTGATACCTATCAGGTTATTGTCTGATTTTCTATGATTATCTTTGATTTTTTTTTTGCTTATCATTGTCTGATATTTTGGCAAAATATTACAAAGGGCTAGTGCCAAACAAGAGATTTTGCTGTGAATTAATATCAAGGCGACTATCCTTTTTGGAAATAAATCATTTCAGACCTAAATTGTTTGTTACACTCTCGTTCTATCGCCTTGCTTTTTTAAATATTGTGATGTTTAAATTTGTGAGACGGAATAGTGTGAGCCCTAACTGAATAAATATATTCTACTTCTAGTTAAAACCGATCCAATTCCATCGGAGGATGGTAGAGTCTTTAATCAAAGTTTCAATTAGGAGCGTAGTTAATTAGAACAAAAGGTTCTTTGGGGGTCTTTTTAGCCATACAATTATAAAATTTATCACCAATTAATAAAATATGGCACCTTGCTTGATTAAAACCTAGATCCATCTAAAACCTAGATTTTAAAATATTCTATTAATCAACAAATAATATATTTTACATACTACAACAATTAAATGGGTTAATGAATTTTGCCAAATAAATAAACAGATACTGATTAAACTTTATTTGTATCTTAATTAAATTCAGTTAGTCAGGTATAATTAAAAACTATTACGGTCCATAAAATAATAAAATACTAATTGAAGTTACAAAAGTAAAACATTCTATTCATGTCTTGAAATGATTTAAGATTTAATTTAAATGAATCATATTTAGATAAATTGAGTGCGGATAGATTAATAAAACACTTTAAATGAAACATATCAAGATTCTAAACTAATCTATTCACAATAGAATAATTTGCGTTTCATAAATTCTAACACCAAATTCAAATCATGACTAAAAAACTCTATTAAATAGTGCATTAGTCATTACGCTTTAATAAATTACATCTATGGCAAGATAGAGTGATAGTAATTAACTTGGACAATGAAATCTTGCTTTATTATAAATTAAAATCGCTAGTCACACTATTTGCCATTATTTTCACAAGAAAACTGAAGAATTTGAAATAAACTTTAAGACTGAACTGATTCAAATCAAACAAAATTGTCAATAATTTCGTCTTTTATATTTTCGTCCGAGCGACGCGCCATCTTCCGTACTTCAATTCGGTAGAAGTTTGTTCGATCTCACTTCTGATTATTAACAGTCTATACTTAAATTATTTTTTTCGGTATCTCTCTCTCTAACACATGATCGACAAAACTTATTCGCGTAAAATCCCTTTTTATTCTAACTTCCTTTTGTCGCGGCGAGTTTTACCCGTCAACACCTGCGCTCTGATTCATTTCGCATTTCTATTTTATTGATAGATATTTTTATTCTAAGATTAATTTGTTTAAATTATTTGAAATTATAATGATAGATTCCTATATTATGAAATTTATTAATTTTTATAAGTTTCTATCACTTAGACATTATTTTTTCCAATTTGAATAATTAAAATATTTAAAACCTCTACAGCAGAATCCCAAGAAGTTAATTTGCCTAATATCTTTTGGCGTTACAATATCTATAAATTATGTCTCATTTTAAGAAAAACATGTTGAACTAACGAAAATGGCAACAGTGTAAACCAATTATAGCTATATTGTATAAAACTATAATATATGGGAATATTTCAGACTCAAATTTGTAGATATGAGCATCTCTCTCATGTAAATAAATTTTGTTATCAGTAAATTTTAAATGTTGATGATTCCACGGTTATCATCTTACATATTATGTCGCACTTATCAATAAGAAACATTTACTTTTTATATAAATACGTGCAAATGTCTACATCAATTTTTCCATGCAAAATATCTCCAGTAAATATTTATTGGAAAACAATTAATTTATATTTATTTACATTTTCATATAAATACTCCTATAATCGTATTAAGTACATATTTAATTGTAATGTTTTGTGCGAGAAATATTTATGATGTACTTCCTTGTTTTTAATTTAAATTTACACACCCGGTTTTGCTAAGTTTGAAAACATCAAGCGCCTTTTGTTACACAAATAAATTAAAAAAAAAACTTGTGAACATTGTAATGTAAGTACAGAAAACAGGCGGTTGGTGTCTTAGTGAGTTTCGACGGTGATTCTCCTAATAAACAAGATGCTGATGATCTCCTTATAATAATGGGTGAAATGGCGCCATTGATCTTGAACCAGCCGCGTTTTAAGACATTTGTTATAATTAAAAATTATAATGATAGTTTCCATGTTGGTATTACGTACCTATTAAAATTAAATCAGTGTTATGTGCTTTATCAGATAAGCAGCAGTATAGATTCTATTTACTCTTCATCTAAATTTGAATGCAGTGTATCTGCATGTACTAAAGAAAATAGAGTGAATAGGGACTTCAATGACTTATTTATTTAATTTGTCTTAATTGCATTTTATACCTCGTTTGTGAGTTGGTACAACGATGCCTTATTTGACCTACTTCTCATTAGGGTTTGTAATACCGACTAATTAAGAAACATCAAGTACCAACTTCTCTAACAAGTGTAATGCTGGTTCATTTATAAATTAATAATTTCTAAGACGAATTTTCATTTCTAACAAACAGGCGGTTGGTGGCTTAGTGAGTTAGTGATACTCCTAATAAAGAAGATGCTGATGATCCCTTATAATAATGGGTGAAATAGCGCCATACATCTTGAACCATCCGCTTTATTAAGATATTTGTTATAATTAAAAATTGTGATGAGAGTTTTCTTGTTGGTATTAAGTACCTATTAAAATAAAAACGTATGACTTCGAGTATGCAAGATGGGTGAGTACCGTTCAAGATGTTTTATAGAAAGAAAGTGTTTTAAAAAATATTTTCATGAAGTATAAGGACGAATTCATATTTCCAATAAAATGGTTGAAAGGTTTGTTTTCGATTAATGTTTTTAGTTATAAAGTTGTCATCATCAAGTATTTCTATTTATAAACAGAACGTGACATTGTGAAAAATCGACAAGTCAAGAATAACACTTAAATACGACCTCTTTGTTATTTTAACGTTTTAGCACGAATTAAGATGACTTGTCTTTGTAAATAAAATGAGAGTTATTTATTAAACGAAAGATTAATAATATCATATAAATTCGCGCATTTTAAAAATACATACTTCAAGTTGGCGTAATTTATTGTATGTATTAATACTTAGAAACATTCATTTCTGTCAGAAATTTTAACATAATTCGTGATGCTAATTTTTCTATTATGTTGGTAAACAGTTTCGTTAATTTAAAAGTTTTATAATTAAAAGTCAAATTTTGTGTGAAATTAGATACTAAACAGAAATGTATACACAGCTGTCCCAAAGGTGTATCCAAGGCCAACTGCACCTTTATCATATTACATGGAAAAAATTTCTCAAAGCCGCTAATAATAAATAAACCTTTATTTGGCATAAACAATCTCTACATGGAATTCAAACTACAAAATAATACATATTCTAAACCTATAATTAAATTAACTTCATTCCTCAACCCCCCTTACTAATCCCCCAAGGATGAAATGACCTGATATGCTGCTTACTTTGACTTCCTTTCTCTCCCCTTTATCTTCTCCGCTATTTTTTCCATTATTTTCTTCCCTTTGCCACTCTGCCCTAAATACACCCTCCAATTCCTTGCTTCCTCCTTCGAAGCCGCTAAAATTATTTTGATGTATATAGGTGTTCTATAACTTCAGGTCGAACACACCATACCTTTTTTTAATGGTATGCTATACTTTTTATTTGATAATTTCGATTCTACGTGTTCTTACACAGCGCCATAAGGTTTGCTAGGTCTATACTGGGTGTTTCTAAAGCAATGACTAGTTTTATACCAAACTTATGGTAATTTTAACGTCTTTTATCTTAAAAGAAAAATACGTGTTTGATATTTTCTTAAGGGGTAAAGGGGTAATTTTAGTATGCACTCACCTCTTATCCTTATAAAAATTTCTTCATATTATTGAAAATTGTATACATCGTGAATCAAAAAGCGTAGCAGCAAAGTTTTTAATTTAGTAAATACAAAATTTTTAGTACAAAGTTTGTTAAGTATTGTCGCGTATGTTAAATATCGGAAAATATATACTGAATGGATTATAGGAGATATAAAGTAATTATAAAGGTAAGCAGCGAAAAATATAAGGAGTTAATGTGGGAGTCGAGTGAGAGATACTAGGGACGATATACGGTTGATTAGTGGCGAGATAGAAATAGTTCCAGGCGGCGGTTTGAATTAAGATATACTATTTAGAAGACAGCATTATTCCTGGAGTCTTGAATAGGGGCATTAGGATGGTGTATATTAGGTAAATATACATTATTATATAGGTGACTTTTAATTATAGTTGTAAGTATCCCCAACCTCTGATCCCGGTAGAACCATGTATACATCGAAGGGGCGGGGTGTAACAATTGATGGAGGCATCGGGTATGAGTTATCAAGATCTAAATGTGTTTTTGGAAACCAATATATAATCACACGCTAAAAGCCAACTGATTGAATTGTTCGGCGACACGTACAAAACATTATAAGAACGTCCTTATCACCCGTCAGCAAAAAGACATTTGCACATCGATATGGGGGTTGGGATTTTATTTTAGGAATCTGATGTCAGCCTTGAGTATGCTTTCGATATGGATTGGGAACTTGTTGGTATGAGTATGAAATGTTAGATAGCTGTTACGTCAAATAAATTCAATAAATAATTTGCGATTACATGGCACTGGAAAAGCTAGTCTATAAGATAAAACGTAAATATAGACGCTTACGTCACATTGAAAATAGCAGAAGGTTGTGTATGATTGTTGCTCTCTTGTACACACATTAGCGTGTCTAATGCATAGTACAGAGAACGCGTTTACCGTTCACCGCTCGTCCGTGGATAGGAAATGCTTTGGAAATAGCGATTGCTATATACTTAATGGCTTGTCTTCGTGGGTAGCCTTCTATTGCTGCACTGAAATGAGTGGAGACCGTATCAGGAAATAAATTATATGTCGTTGGCTGCACAATGACCCGTATAATGGAGCCAAAGTTAAATAACTACTCACGTCTATAAATACGATCAGTTTTCCGAGAAAAGGTATGGGAATCAGAACGGAAAACAAATTACCGAGAATAGACCCTTAGATGTAAACTGTTCGAAACGTCCTAATAAATTGAGGATAAACATTTGCCAAGTTCAAATACATTTTATGTAAAGGAGATCATGATTATACGAAATACGTATTTAGCTCCTTACATGCAAAATGGGCGTGTTGCTAGAAAACGAAGTAGTCACAAAAAATGAATTATAAATCGTCCATTATCAAATTTTTTATATACATCATGTTTGTGCTTCATTGAATATTTTACCAAAATTTATCGTCCACCCCTTGTGAATATCGTTTTTGTATCATCTAGTTACGTTTGTTTTTCTAACTATGTATGTGTATGTATAATTTTGGGGTTCTTTTTACATGCTTAAGTATTTTTTGTTAGCGAATGCGCAGGAAAAGAGAGAGCAGCCTTAAATAGACCCTTAACAGATTAGGGCGGAATAGAGTCGTCAATCGTCAAATCGTATAGTACATCAATAAAGTACATTATTTTCGTTCATTAGAGCCCGACTAGAGCAATTATGTGCATAGTTCAGGCAGATTTAAATAGACCGTTATCGGATTAAGACAGGTCGCTCTCGCGGTTGTAGCAATAGTTATACCAGTACGAAAAGACTGGAATAGAGTCAGTGGGCAAATTCGCACTACAACTCGGACCTCGTTTATCCATAAACTATTTCTCGTTTTCTTGAGGGGTGAAAATCGACAAAGAATCAATTCGTGGTAGTTTGCGAACGGGTGTGATAAGAAGGAACTAACTTCCTATTCCCACGCCCACTTCCTCAGTTCTTCCCAGAAGGCTGAAAAAGAAGACAACACCAGTCACGGTGGAGATAAGTGGCAATTTTCGTTCATTTGTTTGAATTCTAGTCGCGGTTTATTATTAATTAATTCGTATAGCTGTCATTGGCATTTTTTCAAAGGTGTGTGGTAAATCTAGTTAAGTTTAGCTGATCTGCCCCTTACACATAATGTTTATACTTTTATAATTTTTGGTGCATGTAATTCAGATAGTCATTGTTTCATATGGCACGAGGCTCAAGGAAATGAAGAAAGTGCGAAGATGTTTTAAGCTTACCAGAAACTCATCTCACATCCTTTACGGACATATCTGCGGGTCAGATTGGATCAAGTTCGTTGCAACATTGAAGGCAGATAATAAAATAAAGAATGGTCAGGGCATTCCTTCTGAAAGCTGATTCCACGCACGCCACTTTCGAGACAGTTAAGCGCCACAAAAAAACCATGTTTTCCTCGTTTCCTTTAAGGAATGATGTGTCATTCCTTAAAGAAAGTTTTTATCGCGGTATATGTTTGGAATGCGATGTCATTTGAAAAGAACATGTTCCCTTTTGGAACACATAATACATCGAGTCAATTAATAATTTTGTATAAATTTGATTTTTCTGCCATCTCTTTTTCGATAGTTCATTGAAAACTTATTAATAATAATAAATAAAAAAGGTTTCTACTTCGAACACACTAGCGTAGTTTTCTACTTCATGAAAGCAGGAAGAAAATATTTATTATACGTGCTTGCTACGTGTATTCGCATCCAAAAATATGCAGTAGCATAGTTCATTGTTCATTATACGTCCAGCCAGTTCCAGTAGAAAATATGCATGAACAACAAACGAAAGTATGCATGAAAAGCAAACGAAAATATGCATAAATCGCACCGACCTGCATAGCGCGCTGGTGCAAAGCGATGATGATTTCGATTCTAATAAATACCATACCGTTTTCTAAAAGAACAGTACCTTGCTGTTTGAAAGTTCACTTTTCAGTCAATATTCAAGAAATAAAATCATTAATCAAATAGAACAAATCTTTTAATTATTTCATTGAATTTTAATTTATTGCACTTGTACCTTTATAATTAATGTATTTGTGACTGAACAGATCTAGAAATA
>WYDF02002901.1:0-14035 GCA_009867245.2 Adranes taylori
AGTTTACATAATTCAAAAGCACCAAATTTGCGGAAAAGAACACCAAATTTGCGACGCACTTTTAATTCGCACATTAATTCGGGTTCGAATAGGACGAATATTTGACTTACTTTATTCGAATTCTACGAATCTTAAAAAAACCGAATTTTCAGGAACCCTATATGAACAGATATGGGTAGCCTACTTGCTTTAATTGAATAGTGATACGAATTTACCCGAATCTGTAGCCGCTTGTAGATAAAATATTGATTGATACTAAAACTTATTGATAATAAACCATTAAGCGAGTAAAGAGGTATATGAGTAGGAGAGGGCTGGCTGTGAATGCAATGAATCAGAAATATTAGTATGTAAAAAAGGTAGAAGGCAAGAATAATGTAAGCAAGAATAATGTGTTTTGGATGAATGGCGAGAGAAGAATTTGTGACAAAGCACAAATACTTGCTGAACTATAACCGCTCAAGCAATGAGCTTACGAGGATGTTGACACAGTTATAATAAAGCGAAAGCTGCAATAGAAAGAATGAGATGGGTATGTGAAGATACATTTGGTGAGTCTATGCATATGAGATTAAGGACTATTGAGATGTGTGTAGAATATTTTTATGGGCCTAACATGTGGGCAGTAAGTAAAAGAAAGATATAATAAAGAAGGTGCAAATAGGATGTATGGAAAAGATAATTGGAGTAGAGATCAACGCAAGATAAAATTGTACTACAAGATCTAAATAAGTTGTGATGTGTTGTGGATGGGTTCAAGAAAATTGTGAGATATGAGAATAAAGTGATGATGGAGGACAATAGTATGTAGTTAAATGGGTGTACTTAGATGTAGATGTAGTGTGTACTTAGATGAATTGAAAGAAGAAGCATGAGTTTGTGGAAGAGGGACAGAAGTAAGGTTTATGAGAGAGTTGAGTGGTCTAAGCATGAATTGGATCATAAAATGATTTAACGTAAAGTGATTTAATGGATAAAAGGCGTAGCAAAGCAAGAGCGGAATGTAAGAAAAGAGAAACAAGATATAAGTGTAGATATGCTTGAATATCAGAGTATTTAGTGATGGATGAAACTATAAAGGAAAAAGGATTTTGCTAGTTTTAGATGTGGGAGCGAAGAAAGAGGATACCGGTATTGGATGAGTGAAGAGGATAAAAGATGTAGGATACGTAAAAAAAGAAGAAAGATGAGAACAATGGGTAAAGGAATGTGAAGGTTTGAAATGGAAGGACGAAGAAAGAAGTTTGCCTAAAAATTGGAAGAGTATAAAGAAGAAGTAATTCGAGATAAAATAGGGTGACGGGAGATAGAAGATGCATATGCATAGTTTTGTAATTTAGTTTTTGTATGTAGGTTTAATTTTTGATACCGGATAAAGTACAAGACAAGGGTGCAGTGGAGCCGCAACGCACCGGAATGACGTTCCGGCACTTCTTTTAAGAGCCGGAACGCGTTCCTGTACTGTTTGAAGCGTTTCTATATAAATTTTCTGTTATTATTACACTAGAGCTCTACATTTATCCAAATAAATTTTTATTTATCTAAAGCCGGTTCCAGTTGATGTGTGTATTTAGCCAGTATTCGTCATGACAGATAAGACGTTGTCGCATAGTTACAATTCTAAGTTAATCAATTATTATTCCACACAACTATTGACCTAATTGAATTTAGTAGTGCGTTCTATTTCCTTTCTTATATATCGGGTTTATTTCACCTTCTTTCCATTCCTCTGGCATACTCTCCCTCCCATTCCAAGTTTCATTAAATCCTCTTAGTATTGCCTCAATTTCTTTCTTATTCAGACATACCCAAACTTTACTTGAAATTCCTTTAGGACCTGCCGCACCTCGTTTGTCCATTCTCCTTATTTCCTCTAATACTTCCTCTTCCTTTATATCCTCTTCATTACCGTCCGTAGCATTTGCACTCATCCTGCACCATTCCCATCTCTTCCTGTTCTCCTCCCCCATATCCGCTCTGTATTTGTTCTCCGATTGTTTTATACTTACCATGTATTTTTCTTTATCAATACTTATCGTCCCATTAAAAAACGCGTTGTTGGAAAGAAACTACATCATTATGCTGTTCTGATTTCTGTAAAAATTAATTCCTTAGGGTTAAAATAAATTATAACACCAGTTGTATTAAAATGCATATTTGATCTGGATGAAAAACGAACAAGATGTGTGATCTCTACACTACTAACCCCACGCTCAAAGAATTCAACTTGTTTCAGTTTTACCTATTTCCCTTTTAACAACTTACTGTTCTGCTGTGTAGTACTGTAAACAGTGGTGTAATGGAGCCGAAGAGGGTTGACACGGCGCTCCGGTACTTGTTTTTTAGGCGGCGGAACGTATTCCCGAATTTTATGAAGTAATTTTGTAGTATAAAATTTTGTTTACTATTCCCTCCGGGACTCTAGGATTCACAAATTATATTAAAGCAACCAATTGACCGGTTTAATGATCATGATCAGAGATCGCACCGTTCCGGAACGGTGCTCCTCGTACCGTTCCGGTACTTCGTTTTTTAGCACAACACCGCTGATACAAGAAGAAAAAACGATTAGAACGCAGGGTTCTGCCTTGAGCCCCAACTAGGTAAATGATTTAAGCTTGTCATCCTGGGACCTATGGGAGATTGCCCTTGTTTTCTACTAAGCTATGTGTTGACTAATCTATGTGAGATAGAAACACAAAAACATCCTGCCTTTTTGCAGTTCAGTGTAATGGGGAGTGTGACAATACTTAAGAGTACTACTATGGAACTGGGGGAGATAGTTCTGTAGCCTGAACGGCCAACATTCTTAAGCGTTGGGTCCTGTCTAAAAAATCGATGATACTTTCTTGCTCATATCTTTTTTGTCCAAAGAGTAAAAGAGTAGGTGGCCTAGGCTTCCACATTTTGATGGTTTAGGCCTCCCGATTTTGGGACTTAGGCCCTGTATAAGCGGTGCAAAGCTTACGCTTTTAGCTATGGCCATACCAAAGTAAGGTATATTAGATTTGTTTAGAAACGAAGCATAAAAATCTACATTTTCTCTCTATTAGGGGTCTCTCTCCATTATAGAGTTGTTCTTACTCGTGCTCCCGCTATCTAAACATATATATCAAATTATAGCATATATTTTAGTACGGCGCTGTATTGTTTTATAAAATTATAAAGAAATTGCTTAAATTTAAGCGAATGTAGGTCTTAAAGTACGTAAGTGCAATCAAAATCTACTTCGAGTAAAATAAGTAGTTCGCGCAATCCCATAGTGAACGTTCTCTTTGTGGGTCAATACAGTGAAATATTATAAAGCAACCCAATGAGTAAGATAGAAATAAAATCGAAGACTGACCATGAACTATTACGGTTATATAACACTTGTAATAGCTGCAAAACATGCTGATTACTTAACGACAATATTACATATCGCCATTAATTACGTTTACTTAATTTATTTTATTTGAATAATTCGTAATTAATGATTGAAGCATAACGCGCTGCATTTAAATTGCATTTGATTATCGTTTAAATCTAATAATATCCACACGCGCTTATGTAAAACGATTAATATTAACTGTATTCAAACAGTTCAGTTAGATTTCATTTTTTACATTCAACAATAGATTTCAATCAACAATAGTTTCGAATGGGCGGGGGAGGGAGGGGGGGGGATTATTAAAGGTCCAATCGTCATATAGAAATTCATAGGACAATAAAATATAACGATTACCAAACCAATTCTCATTGAATGAAAATGATACTCCACCTAGAAAATACTGATTCACATTATACTGATCGAGAATTTATTTATTTAAATTTTTATTTTATTTATTTATTTAATTTCTAAGGTTACAAGGTAGTCTTCTATTAAAGATTCCGAATTAGACCAACTTCGTTCGACACATAGTTCTATCACTACGCTCAAATTTTATATACTTGCCTACCAAATTTTACACCAATCAATCAAGTAGTTCAGGAGAAATTTAAGAGGAAAGGTTAAAGCTGAACAAACTTTCGGAATTACGGAACAAAAACAAATATTTATCATTGAAAATGGCTTTATTGTTCTTCAAAATATTCTCCATTAAGCTCAATATAATTTTGTATACGTTTAAATCAACTTTCGGAGCACTCTTCCGATTGAGATACCTCCGAAACAAGCGTTTTGATCCATCTAACACTTCTTCTGGTGTTGAAAAACTTTGATCTCGCAATATATTTTTGATGGGCGAAAACAAAGTCATTGCCAGTGGTGGAACTTCAAAATTTGCCCCCACCCCCCTCCGTGCCCCCCTTCCCATAAGTTCACATAATTTGTGGTTGAGCGAACTACGGCCTTGATTTAATTCGGTAAACCATCGATAAACCTTGATGGTGCTTCATCGGCAAAAGTCGAAAAAGTTCATTCGTGCACTGTTGTTGAGCTAATGTAGGTCGAAAAATAATTGCACGAAAACGTTCACGATTTAATTCCGTTTTTGGCCGAGATGATTTTTTTCAAGTTACTGTAAACAACACAAATAGCACCCGTAGGTTAAAATATTCTGAGTACGAATATCGTCCAACACGTCAAACTTTACGATAGAGTCGTCGGGATTAGGGAACAAAAACAAATATTTATCAACGACAATGGGTTTACTCTTTTTTTTTAATATTCTCCTTAGATACCTCAGAAACGAGCGGTTTGAACGCATCAACCGCTTTTTCAGGTGTCGAGAAACGTTGACCTCGCAATTCATTTTTGACGTGCGGGAATAAAAAGAAATCATTGTGTGCCAAATCTGGACTATGTTGGTTTTTTGTATTTCTCGAAAGATTTCTGGCAAACAAATGGTTGTTTACCATTCAGAATTTAATCGTTCTACATAGCACCAATAGTACGGTTGCGACATGTCCAGTATTTACGAACAAACAGGCGATCATTTGTTTCAAAGCGCTTCGTGCGCGAACAACTTCCAATGGATTTGGCTCGTCTTGAACAGCCCACACAGTCGACTAGTGTTTACTTGCGGGCCCATACGCATAGATCCAAGATTTGTAACTAGTCACGATATCATAAACATGCTTTGAAGCGCCGCAATCGTATTTTGTGGACATTTCTTTTGACCAATTGGTGCGAGCTTCTTTTTAAACGATTGTCAAATTATGTGACATCCAACGCGGAAAAATCTGTTTGATGACCGAATGTTGGTCCAACTAATGCCCAAGGAGGCCTCAATCTCACGAGAAGTCACATCATGATCTTGCGGTATCAGTTCAGACACACCATAAATGTTTGCCGATTTTTAACGATTTTCACAAAATTCGCCATTGAGCAAACTACGGCCACGACTGCATTAGGTAAACTATCGATAAAGACTGGTGCTTCATCGCCAAAAGTCGTATACAGTACGTACATCGATGCACAGTTGTTTAATTAATCCACGTCAAAAGTTGTAAAATATATCACCATTTAAATCCATTTTTGGCCGAGATGAATTTTTCGCTTTAGAAGAGAAATTAGTTAATCAGTAGTAGATACTACACTTTAAGAAAACTAAAGTGGCGATGAGCTCAGATTTAAGTTAGGACTATAAGAATCATTCATCTGTATTTTGAGCGGCTTTTCGTAGATTTGTAATAACTTTCTAATAAAGAATTTGTATCAGAAAGCTTATCTGTTTATAAAAGCCTCCAAAACTACATTTACATATATGTGTACTCATAGTACCTACCCTCTCCTTGGTGCAGTTCTAGATCAGTCACGGCTCGTATATAACTACATAAAATATAAAAACGTTGTTTAGAGCTTGGAAAATTTAATGCACCTGACTGGATAAAATAATTAAATAAACACATATTTAATATTTTATTTTTGATTAAATTAATAAACATATTGAAGTAATAATTTATTAAGTACACCAAAATATGTAATATAATATCTATTCTAAGTAATTCTACTTATGATTACATTTAAATAAAATTAACATATCATAATAAAGTATTAATTTACATATAATAAGGTGAATCATAATTAGTATTAGGTAGATATCAAGAATATAAATTTTATAAAATATCCTTATTTAAAAATGCTAAAATAATTTCAGCCTAATAAAATTTGAATTACATAATGATGTATGTACCTCTACATTGTAAAAATGTGTTTCGTTAAAATAGTATCACGAGTTAATACTTGAAATCTTCAACAATTTTAAGTACAGGAAATATAAAAAATATGATTACATCTGATATAAATAAAACAAAGTTTTATATCTAAATAAAACAATAAAGTTTTATATCTATTGGTATGGATTTTATTGTGCAGTACTTAATTTATTTGAACTGGATATGGAATTTGGAGTTTCATTCAAATTTGAATTAAATTAAAAGTAGCATTGTTTCTATGTTATAAATAATAAATTGTTAGTAAAATATTTGTTAACAGTGCTACAAACTTTTTTTTAGATAATTACAAAATACCAACCGGTAGAGTTTCAAATTTACATTTGTGCTGTAGAAAATTCTATGATGACCTTTCAATACTTTAAGTAAATTTACTACAAAATAATTTTTCATTTTAGAAAAATTAATACAGTGAAGTATTGTGATACGATCAAAATTAGAAAAATTTTTATAAAATACATCTGATTAATCATTTCAGATAAATCAAAAATTAAAATGAATTGTACTTTCCACACATTAAATAAAATTTAATTCAAAACCTGCACATTGGCACCACTACTGATAATCATAGGACGATTACAAAACCTCTAAAACTTAAAGGCTGTTTTACATGAATCTTATTTTCGTTTATAATGATGCTTATAAATCTGATCTTGAAATTATGCGTCACGTAAAGTAACTATAGTAACAAACAGAAAATTAGAAAATGTTTTTATTTTATGGCCAAAAAATTGCTTACAAAACACTTGCTTACTTCACACATTCATAAATACTTCATAAATTAAGTCACATGTCATGTATTTAAGAAATGTGAAAATAATGAAAAATGTGACACAATTTAAGGGGATAGTCTAAACATTAACTTTTCGGGCTTGTGCTTGGAGTAATCTGGCGTCTGTGTTATTATGGTAAATGTGTGGCTGTTTGTAATCTGGCGTCTGTATTATTATGGTAAATGTGTGGCTGTTTTATTGTGTTAAAAAATTATTTTGATTTTTTGTTAGTTATTTTGTATTTTTTGGCCGACATTGGAGTAAATAAGGTGAGAATGTAGAGAACTTGAATATTACCATACAGCTTCTCAGTTCAACCACACAAACACGCCAAATAGATTTCAACCAGCTCCGCAAGCAATTAAAAAAGTAAGAGCATTAAACAAACAGCCAAAGATTATAAAATATCATACTGTTCTGTAGTGCCACTTTTTTGAAACGGCATAAATTTAGGCTATATCAAAATATAAAAATTCTTTACGAAGATCTTAAAAACTGAACTAGATCATATTTCAGATACTCTAATGAAACCAACTTGATCGTTGAAATGTCTTCGCAAAATGGGGCTATAAATGCCCCGCGAGAATAATAAACATTTCAATTCGACCATCTCCTCCATTTTGTTTGCATTTACTGATAGTAGACATCTTTTGCCTACATATGGTCTCCACAAGGCCAATAAAAAAATCTGATTGGGGCACCCTTCAGTAGATTCTATTCAAGTATGGAAAAAAGTGAAATGGTTTATTTACATTTAACTCAACTTATATACGAAAAGGAGTATTCTTAAGTCAAAGGTGTCACTACATAAGTTCGTCGAAGCAAACAAAAATTGCAAATAACAATCTGGTGCACCCAGATTTAATAATATAAATAATAATTGTATTTTTTTATAACTTTATAACTAAAGTCTCTTGTGTCTTGAGTTTGCTTAAAATGTTTTAAACAATTCCTTTCAATTTTTGGTAAATGAGAATATTTTTGTAATAATCGTCAATATCATTTGAAAATAAAGTTATAATAAACTACAACTATAAAACCGTTTATGTAATATTGTAAAAATTAACACCAGTGGTTTTACATACGTATGTCAGTTTTTAAAAAAATATACTCCAATACATACATACTCTTAATAAAGTTAATACAAAATTTTTACAAATGTACGTATAGCATATAATACATCTATCCCAATTATTAAAATTGTAACATTAAAAAAATATTTTTTTAAATTCCCATGTACTTATTAAACATTGAGCTGATATTATTGTCAATTCTTTATATATTGCTTTTTATTTTAAAGTATTATTGGAATGATAATTGTAAAAATGTATACAGTGTCCTAATAGTGGGACAATTGTGAAATATTTTCATATCATTTGCTATAAAAAAGTTATTCAACTTTTCTGCTCTATTGAGGACAACTAGTATATAGATATGACTTACATTATCTTATAAACAATAAGTAAAATAAACTACCTATTGAATTAAATTAGCATATTAAGTACTAATAGATATGATTATAAAGTAAATAACACAGTAATTAAAACCAGACTTTCTGATGTTACAAATGCCGTAGTTGTTTATGGAATGTATTGATAAAATTGTTTCGTACAATAAAAAAACCTGATATTCTATTACTTGTCGGATTTTACAAGTGGCGTAGATGATAAATCCCTAACATAATAATTTCTCGGCGCAATAATTTCCTCAGACAAGGGTCTATAAATAGAACCACTGTGCTTCTTTACTTTCGTACTGTAACTCCATGGTAATATCGTGATTTGCGGAGAATTCGCATGAGATAAGGATGCATTCCGTTTACGTAAAATGCACATAATAGTGCAGATCGTGAAAATGGATACGAGAAGAGCTGTAATCAAAAACACCAGCGTAGGAGCCAAATAACCAAATGCTGGTTGCTTATTATGTATGCGGAGTCTTGGCTCCATGATGTAGATATCTGCTGCGGCTTCTTGAAAGTTTTTATTATTTGTATCACTATATATTGTGTTTGATTCATCATATTTATTATATACTGATTGGCTCTTATCCAATACGAAATTTATTTTATTGACGCCTTTATCTACGTCCAAATCTGTTTTGTCCAAAGTAGAATCATCGATTGGTTTTGCTTGAGGAATTACTTTAGTTTCAATTTTAGTTTCAATATTTTTCATTTCGTGGTCTTCATTAAAATCACTGTCATAATCATCACTATCGTCAAAATTATTTGAACATATACTGCCCCTTAAATTAAACATAATTTTCCGTCTCTCTTCACTACTTAATTCTTGATTCAGGGTGTATTGGACACCTCTCATATGTAACCACGATTGCATAACTTTAAAATATTTATCGCATTTAAAATGGTTATGATATAAATTTATAGCCTTTAAATTTGGATTCACATTCAATTCTTCTTCGCTTATTATTTCAATTTTATTGTCGCCTATATTTATATACTCTAAAGATGGTAAACTCGTCTTGTTGATTGGTTGTTGCCACATTTGAATAAGCCCACAATTATTCAGCGCTAATTTCTGTAAAACGGTATTATGTCTAAAGACTTGTGGCAAAATCGAATGAATTTTATTTCCTGATAAATCGACATTTGCTAAATCCTGATTTTTAAGAAATGTATTAAGGCTTAATTCTTTCAAATTATTATGACTTAAATCAAGTTTTACTAAACTTGGTATGTAACTCATTAGTTTTTCTGGAATCGTAGTTACATTATTATTACTCAATATTAAAGTTTTTATTGTGGGCATGCACATGAATGTTGTGTCTTCAAGATGACTAAGTTGACAATTGTTACATGAGAAATAATATATTTGGAAATCTTTGTTAGGTGTTACAAATCGTGGTAAAGTTCCATTAAATTGATTGCTATCTAAAATAACCTTTCCTAGGACTTTATTCCGAGCAAATAATGCATTAGGTAAAGCGGTTAATTTATTATTAGATAAGTCTATTTGAGTTAAATCCATAAGCAAGTTAAGTGTATCTGGAGAAACATCATCTATCTCATTATAACTTACGTCAACATTTTTTAAATATGTCAATTCAGATATGAATTCAATATTTTTTAAGTGGCATGATTTTAAAATCAAAACTTCGAGCATCAGATTCTTCCCATTGGTATCTGTGATTTGTTTTATAGGATTATTGCTTAAATCAAGTTTGGTCAATTTATTTTTTTCTATCGAATTTATGTAATCGAAACTAAAATTAGTAATATTATTTTCTGTTAATCTTAATTCTTCAACGTATTGTAAAAATGCAGGGTCCGTAAATGAAGAAATATGATTATTTTCAAGATTAACATAAAGCAATGATGGACAATTTGCGAATGTTGAAGAAGGCACTTCATGAATGCCACATTTGGATAATGTGATTTCTCTTAATGTCACTGATTCAATTTCATGATAATTACTTAATGTACAATTATGAAATCTTAATGTTTCCAATTTCTGTAATGGGGCAAATAGTTCCTTGGGAATTTCTGGAATAGCCGAATTTCTAATTTCTATATGTCTCAATGTCTCTATACCATTAAAAGCTGATTGATCTAGTTCATTAATAACAGCATCTTCAATAATTAGATCATCCAAATGTTTTAAATTTAGTTTCTTAAATACTTCGTAAGATAAGTTAATGGGCTGATCAGGATTTTTAATGATCAATTTGAAGATATTTGTTTCTAATCCAAACTTTATTGAATTCAGTGTGGAACAAACTGCATATGAATCATTTGGGTTGCACTTACAATTTTCAGGACATAGTTTTCCCACGAATCCATGCTGGTCAAGTGGAACTATACTTGCTGATAATGCAATACTTGCACAAATTAATAAACCAACTACCCATAAATTCATTATTTTATCTAAAAAGATATGAAAAATAGATTAATATTAATCTAATATCTTAACAACATATGAAATAAATACATGGCTAATATCTTTAGGTTAAACTTAATAACTATATTCTTTTGTTTTCACAATGACAAAGGGTACTTTAATTTTGACTCAGAAATAGTACTTGTATTAACCTTGATACGTATAAATAGGAAAAAAATGTATGACCAGCATATTAATTAAATATTTAATTATTAATTTTACTTACAGATTTTATTTATACACGTCAAAATCTGCAACACATAATACGAAATTATCAAATTACAAAAACGTCATTACACTATCGAAGAAAAATTAAAATAATTAAAGGAATATTGTAATTCACTACGCAAATAAAAATATGTATAAAATATCACAATTTGTCACAGCTGTCATGTGAGTAGGAGGGGCAGAAAATATTTGCACGTGAAACGCAGCGTTGCCATCGACAGGTAACATTAAAAACTTCCAGTTTCGATGAAAAACTTTACCATCAGTAATGTGTAGTTACTCGTTACAAAAGCGTCTAATGGTAGTTTAAACTCCCAAGAATCCAGGAAAATATTGAAGGCTAAATATGATTATTTATATGAAAATTATGCTCTGTCAGATTTACTTGTGATAATTAATACAATAAAATGTAATGTACATTTGACACACAAGTGCTTAATATATTTATCTATAGTAAAATTGAATCTCTAATACTTAATAATTTCTGAAATTTAATAAATATATCTGTATAAATGAAAGTTATTAAAGTATAAATATAATAATAATAATAGAAAATAACAGTCGCTTAACTTGTTGCAATTTTCAATCCAAAAATAAGAATCGTGTACTTGTATTTGAACTAAGAATTTGATTAAAACTAAGCGACTTTTAATTTCAGGTGTAGGCGTAATTTGTTTACACTTATAGACGGTAAGTTACAAATACAAATTTATTACAGAATTTTTGATTCTAAGCTTTGTTTCAATTTTTTTTCTATGCCAAGATTGTATTGGATATGGAGGATTGCCAGGATGTACATTGCTAATTAGCTTTTTACAAGGTTTTCATTATAAAAGGAATTTACAGTGTTTTTCTGCATGATAATGAAATTAAAAATCGTGTAACTGTTTTTTATAAACTATATTATTCTCATTATATTGCACTTACTACACCTAGTCAAAGATCCGAGCAGTTAGTGTTACTCCATATTCATCTAAACTACACTAGAAATTGTAGCAAACACTTTGCACTGTCTAAAGTATTCGATGTACTTCAGAATCGCCTATTGAACATCCATTACAATTTGACATTGCAATTGTGGTACTTTCTTTCGAGAAAGAAATTTTCGATATATAATATAGGTGAGTTTGACGTTCGACACAGTTCGGTTCGGCAAGCTGACGCTTCAATCTTGGAATATTATTAAATTATTTATTATTGATCTATTCGTGTTCTTAGCAGTTTATTTCTGACGTTTTATTTCAGCCAGGAAATATTTCATAATGACGGAAAACGTGAAAATGTTTTTCAATGAATTCTGCCAAAAGCAGAAAGTAAACCCAGTGATTGACTTTAGGCCAACAGGTAGTAATGTCTTGTTTCACTTTAGGGATGCCTTACTTAAATTTTATTTTACTTTTAGGTCCTAAACATAGACAAAGATTTTTATGTGAAGTACGTGTCGATGGATACAATTATACCGCTGTGGGTAATTCTACAAACAAGAAAGATGCACAATCAAATGCTTCTAAGGATTTTGTCATGTTTCTTGTGCGCCAGGGTATAATCAATGTAAGTGATGTTCCAACAGATTTAGGTCTTGTTGGGAATGAAGGCAATGCTGAAGGAATTAAACCACTACTGGGTATAGTTTTTGTTTATTTCTGGTTTTATACTCTGTAGCATACTATGAGAACTATTTTCTACAAATAATTTTCAATATTTATATTTAGTTATTTTCAATTAGTAGTAAAAGATTACACATGAAACATAGCAGCATTGCAATTATGATACAAAAGTAAACAAATGCTGGATATGCAAGCAAGTTGATAAAAATAGGATTGTTAGTATATTAAAAATTCTATTAGCAGAAGTATCACGTGAAAACTGAATGTTGCATAAATATTTTTTCGGATGTCTAGAATATTCTAATCATTTGTTAAAATACAATATTTATACATATACGAAGGCTCGCCTAATTGCCCATATATGCATTTCACAGCAACTTATACTTTCATTTTAAACATTTGTAAATGTAGGCAATGGCCTATAATTTAAATATTGTGTAAAAAACCGTTCTTTTTATGAAAAATGTAGGATTCATGTTTTGAGATTTTTTCTATTTCACATTAGTATGTCTCTTCTATTGAAATTACTGTAATCCGTTTTTTAACATTTTTTTGTTCAGAAATTTCGTTTCAAACTAGGAAATTTTGTACATAGTACCTTGTATTATGCGTCGAATAAAAAAGTCCCATGTTGCCAAATTGTATGAGAAGCGGTGTTGCCACGTTTGAAGTTTACCAAACTTTTTGAAATCTCAGGAACGATAAAAGATAGGGCATTTGAACAAACTTTATTCTATAGGGTACATAAAGGCCATTCGATTTTATTTGAAACATTTTTTCTAAAATCACAATTTAAGATATATACAGGGTGTTGTTTGTTTTGCTAACTTGGCGGTCGATTTTCTCAGAAACTTAACAAAGGTTTTTAATTAAATTTTTTGTGTCGAAAGTTCCTTTAATACTAAGCGATTAAGCGAGTTTAAAAGGGTCGCACATCATAGCACCTGAGTAATTTGACCTTGAAAAAAGTGTACTACCCTAAATATCTCGGTTCCTGTGAAAGTTGGGGAAGTCTAAAGGACATCAAGTCTGCCAATGTGATCAACTGAATGTACTTGAGACAGTGTGAGCTATGAATATACCGATTTTGAGCAATAAAAACTTTATAGTAACACCCTGTATGTTTTTTTATATTTTGGTAGCCCTTGTGATTTGCTTTACAATGATACCACATAAGATGGATCTAACTCATAGTTCCAAATATATATAGGCCCTAATAACTTTAAAAATTCTTCATTTGTTATACGGTAATGCTATGCACAACACATTCTGTGATTTGTTTTTGCTTTTAATATCTATCGCACATCTATCTCATTGGCATTTATTTTCCCACGGTCATATTATATATATTTTTAAATAAAACAAAAGACTA
>WYDF02002912.1:0-14034 GCA_009867245.2 Adranes taylori
AATATCCATTATTTGGTAATTATGTTTGAGCGATTATTCTTAAAATCATAATTTTATCAGAACAACGAAGATATTTGAAATTAGCCCGCGCCCCCCTGGTGAACTTTACGCGTCCCTTCAGGGGGGCGCGCCCCCCACTTTGGAAACCTTTGTGATACTGCATTCTAAAATTTTATGGATTTCCAGTGCATTTCCTCTAAATGCACTGGATGATTTCCAAACTCACCACCAAAATCGCTTGAAAGAAGCAAGTTATTTTGCTATTGCTGTATCTGGAACTATATCGATGTTTTCTGGGCCTTTTTCTTGGGTGCGAAAAAACTTGAATCTATACTTTTATTACTAACAGTTTTGTTATTGCTATTCTTTTGTTGCTAACGAGATAGACTTTTATCGAACTTAATTCGAATGAAACTGATAAAATATATTCGCTTTTTTGATAAGAACCCTAGTTTATGCATACGCATTAGACCCTAATCTTTGAAAATCAAAACTCTTCAAGACACCTCACATCAAATCTGTCCAATCGTTGAAAATAAAAAATTTTTAAGACACCTGACACCAAATATGTTGACCTGCGACCAAATATGTATCAACTAAAATTAATCCGCTTCTGCGAGAATTGGTGGGTTATGATTCTTAATTTTGATATGAGCGAGTATAAGTTGAGATTTGAAATTAAAGATGTTTATTTATAAAACTATATTTATTAATTAAACAACAAAATCGGTGGAATGCACAAGTTTAACGTTTTATGAATGATGTAAAAGACTTAAGTGTGAAAAATAGGATTTATGATTAAAGAACTTAAGTCAGAAAGAATTTGATATCTAAACTTATAAATGAAATTATTTAATGCGTTTAAAGATTCTCTCGAAATACTTAACACAACAATTTTAAAAGAAATATTTGTAGATCAGCATATAATTGCAATTTCCAAATGTTTTATAATAAAAAATGCTTATATATTTCGTATTTGCTATAACTTACTAAAATTAATTAAAAAACATTTTATTGAAACGTGTACAAAATAATTTATATAGAACAATAGTATTACACATTTTATATCAAGGTATTTAATTTTAAAAAAGATTACTTATTCAATTAATTTAACATACGACTAAATTCAAATAAATATAAATTATACTACACTTCCGCGGTTAAAAACGAAATGTATAATTTGGAAGATTATGAATTTCGGCTCTAATTTCTTCTTCCTGATTGATTTGGGAGTATTCCCCTGAATGTGATAAATTTTTTACTTCGATAGGAGTGTCGTCTTCTAGTAGCGTATTATTTTTCTTTACTGATTTAGAATTTTTACATCGTGATATAATTTTACATTTAATTATTCACACAATTACTAAAATAAGAAGAATTGTAGAGATTAACGTATAATGATGTACATGACTATTACTTGACAAACCAAAAAGATTGACTATATAATGACTGTGGAATATATAATGGGAAAGATTTTTCTTCCTGTTGTATATCCTCAATCTTATGCCCTATGTCCTTTAGGTTCATTGACTTTCAATGGCATTCCTAACTAGCTGAGGTATAACTTTTGATTTACTTTTGTATTAGGAATAAGAGTAAGTTGTGAAATATAGTCCTTTGTAATTGACGATATTTATTACAAGATATATTTAATATAAAATAGCGCGCATAAGCGCTACAACAGTAAGCGATTTTTAACACACCTGTGTCTTTTAAGTAATTCGAATGGTGTAAATCGTGTAGCAGAATGTTCAGAGGTATTATAGGAAAACATAGCATAAGGGATTCAAATATGCCAATTTAACTGGTCGTTGTCTACGTAACTCCTTAAATACTTCGAAAGACCCCAATGTTGAAGACACACATTTTTGAATAAGTCACTAAGAAATTTGAACCTTGATCGGTTAGAAGACACTTCGGTATTCCAAATTGACAAATGATGTTTGTGACAAATGCTTGTGACACCGGTTGATCGCTAAACAGAGAGGAATCGCTAAACTGAATTTTGTGAGAACATCTTGAAATGTTAAGATATATCTGAAATTTTCCAAATTTACACTAAAGGAACCTACGATATAAAACGTGTACAAAATAATTTATATAGAACAATATTATTACACATTTTATATCAAGGTAATTTTAAAAATGATTACTTATTCAAATGATTTAACATGCGAGAAAATTCAAATAAATATAAATTATACTACACAACATAGATTCCAATTAATAATTCGATAAAAAATAATGGTTGAATCGTCTAATTCATAAAAGTTGTGAAAAAATCTTGCGGACCGGTGGTTTTTTCTCACGGACCGGCGGACCTGTCCGTCCGGTCTGTTTGTATTGCATATAGGCAGCAAGCAGGCTGAGCCGTTGAAATTGTATATCAGTATATGTCAGTTCCTTTCTCTCCATTTTGCATTTATAAAACAATTATATTTGCTTACTGTTTTAAAAAACTTTTTTCCCAATTGTTTGCGTACGATTTGCCAAATGATTAATTTAAATTTCCGTTTCCTATCCACAGTTTTGGTTGGATAAGATTGTAAATGCTTAAAGGAAGTATTGCTCATGCTATTATTTTCTTTTGTTCATTGCATTTGGGTGTTTGAATTAAGTGCTAATTAATTAATATTATATTGTTCTTAATATTATATTAATATTAAGCACTACTTATTTAATATTTTAAAATATTTGAAAAAATTTATATTTTTAATGAATAATGTTTTAAAGATAAAGTTTTGCTAACTAAATAATTTACATTATTGATAAATTGTAGGAATATTTCTTTTTGTAGTAAATTAATTTTTTTTTATTTTAATTTTTTTATTACCACTATCTGTAATTTTAATACTGAATAATTCTCTGCCAGCTTGAAGAAAAATTATAATCTCAGTAACTTTATTGAAACGTTCTTTGTTTAAAAATTATAAAACCTTTCATAATTATGGTTTAATGCACGCTTTCAACCCCAGCCAGGCATCACTCTCGCTCTCTCTCTCTCTCTCTCACACACACACACACACAACCTCACACACACACACACACACACACACATCCTGTCTAGTAATATCTCTGTATCAATTTTTATTTCATAGAGGAAGCAACCAGGCAGAGTTGTCGAAATTGTATATCAATGTATGCTAAAATTTCTTTCTCTATTTTGAAATGATAAAACCAGGAGGCTCGTAGGCAGTAGGGGGTTTAGGTTGTTAAAACCCCTCCCCCACCCCGAAAAGTGAGAAAAGTCGAAATTGTATTTGTTGAAATATGTTTTTCAAACGAATTTTTCTAAACTCCCCCCTCCCGAAAATATGTTCTTCGAAAATAGGTCCTTTTTTTTGGATACGATTGTAAATGCTTAAACGAAGGTTCATGCTATTATTTTCTTTGGTCCATTGCATCTTGATTTTTGAACGAAGTGCTAATTAATTAGTATTATAGAGTTGTTAATTTTAAAAATTAAAAAAAAAATATTTTTAAGGAATTAAAGATAAAATTC
Organism: Adranes taylori; assembly: GCA_009867245.2. NCBI lineage: Eukaryota > Metazoa > Arthropoda > Insecta > Coleoptera > Staphylinidae > Adranes > Adranes taylori. The sequence continues at coordinate 3,503 of WYDF02002912.1, forward strand.
AAACATAAAATTTGGATAAAATTTGGAGATTTAGATAGAAATTTCAAAGATAAAATGTAGTTAACTAAATAAAAATTCATGTTAATGATATATTGCAGGAGTATTTCTCTTTGTAGTAAATTAATTTGATTGATACCCTGTTACCACTATCTATTGTAATTCTAATACTGAACAATTCTCGAGCAGTTTAAAGAAAAATTATAACCTTAAATTATTTTATTAAAACTTTTTTCGTTTGAAAACAAGTTATTTTTAAAAACAGCCTTTTTTCAACAAACTGTTTGCAAATGTTTTTGAAAAACAACACGTTATGCATTTCCATCATTCAAGACATATTACGGTTTTTTATGTGTCTCAAAATATTTTGTCATACATTTTTAAAAAGAATCTATTCATTCTTATTATTTGGAGTTCTTGCAACATAATGCTTGCAAATTCTTTCAACATATCGCTCCCAATTTTGAAATGAGTTTTCTAATTCAACATTATTTTGGTTTCAGCCTGCGAGTGTAATGAACATGCGCGCCGTTGCCGTTTTAATATGGAATTATATAAATTATCTGGTAGGGTTTCCGGCGGTGTGTGTCTTAAGTGTCGACACTTTACTGCCGGACGCCATTGTCATTATTGTCGCGAAGGGTACTATCGAGATCCGACCAAACAGATAACACATCGGAAAGCTTGCAAACGTAAGTAATAAAAAGAAATATTCATATAAATTATATACAATTCATTCTATTCCTTGCACAGCAGTTTATTGCTTACATGTATTTAGGTTATAGATATATTTGAATGTTAATGTTCATAATTCTAAAATCTAATTAACTAAGTTGCTAATTAGGGTTTTCTTCTTGAGTTTATGTACTATGTAATGTATTGTGATATATTTTTTTCATCTATTTTAATATACAGTATATACATGTATCATAAAGTCATTGTCCAGAAAATCTACAAATATAATGTTATTCATTATACATGCATAAAAAGGGAAAAGAACTAGAAAAATGAGCGTGCTTGTTAAAGCATAAAAACATTTCATAAAAGACTAGGAAAAAAGAACATTATATTGTTCCGGATTTTAACTCCCGGAAAGTTCTAGCCTTAGTATAACTCAAGGATCATTTGTCTACTACGAGACACATGACACATAAGCAATTCTTTGCTTATATTATATGCAACTAACATATTAATGTACCTTCACATATTATAATGAAGGAAATGTAAAGGTCTACACTCATTATTCCAAAAAGTCTGCTTTAAGTCAGACTAAATATTTCAATAGAATACGAATGTAAGCACAGGCATGAATAATAAAAAATATATTTATCATGGAGATATCATTTAAATAAAATTTTATTTCAATAATTTGGGGTTGTTAAGTTGGTCTCGTCTCATTTCATCTACTTAACTTATGTTAGGATTGTTATTTTGTAATAACCTTCATAACCTATAAATAGACACTCACATTTAGTTTCAAATTGGTCACGTGACTAAGCCAGACATACGAGGATGTATTGAAAAATTCTTAGCCTACTATAGAAGCAAACAAAATTTGAAAGTCAAAATATTTTATTATTCAACATACTCTCCTCTTAATTGAATACATTTATTACATCGAACCTGCAACGTCTCTAGATCTTTAAAAAAAAATTATCTTGCTTTGCAAACCAGGCCTCCACAGCTTCTATCACCTCTTCGTTGCAAGAAAATTTCCGACCTTTTAAACTATTATTCAGTTGAGGAAAGACATGATAGTCGGACGGATCCAGATCTGGTGAATAAGGGGGGTGTTTCGAGTAATTCGAAACCTAAATCACGAATTGATTGCATAGCAACATGCGATTTGTGTGCAGGGGGATTGTCCTGCAAAAACGAAATACCTTTGGACAACTTTCCAGGCCTTCTCTCCATAATTTTTTCTGGTAGGGTGGTCAGTAACATCGAATAGTAATTCCCAGTTACTGTTCTACCCTTATCCAGAAAATCAATCATGATTACTCCTTGGCAATCCAAAAAAACCGAAGCAAGAACTTTTCCAGCAAATTTTTGAACACCAAATTTCTTAGGCCTTGGAGAATCAGAGTGTCTCCATTCCGTCGATTGCTGCTTTGTTTCTAGGTCGTAGAAATGTACTCAAGTTTCATCCATAGTAACAACACTACTTAAGAAGTCTGCATCTTTTCCAAACCGAGCACAGATCGAACGCGATGCTTCTACCCTTACACGCTTTTGGTTAACATTCAGAGTTTTGGGGATCCATTTTACACAAATTTTTCTCATGTCCAAATCGACGTGAACTATATGATGGACAACATTGATATGAAATATTCAGTGCCTCAAATATTCGGTTTAGCCCAAATCGACGGTCTGATAAAATTATGTCATCATGAACTGCATCGATATTTACGGAAACTGGCCTTCCCGATCGGTCTCCATCTTCAATGGAAAATTGACCTCTTTTGAAGCTTGCAATCCAATTTTTCACGGTCGCATACGAAGGATATTGATCGCCAAGGGTGTTAGACATATCTTCGTATATCTGCTTACCGTTTAAGCCCTTCAACTACAGGTACTTGATTATGGCTCGATACTCTAATTTTTCGATTTTCACAATTTCGGTCGACATCCTTTCTTTCAAATTTTATTGCGCAACTCTGGTTTGTCTTTTTGACGTGAAACTTCACACAGACACTTCAAATAAGTTATTGTTCGTTGCTATGGTAACGCAATATTTTCTATATCCATGGAACGGGTGTAGGCTAACTAGATATAATTACATCCTCGTACTGCTCAGAGGGTACTGGGTACACATTATCATGCATCATAGAGGTGCAGGGGACACTTTCATTTTAATGCTCCAGAATTTTTCAATATTTACTCTATGTAGCAAATCTGAATTAAAAATATGTGTGTGTGTCCATCATTAATTTCAAATCTAGATACTTTTGGATTGCTAGTGACATCTATTGTTAAGAAATTATATTAAAAGTAACATATTTGTTTGCATTCTTATCAACGGGGTGATATACTAAGATTTACGAAGAATGAGCAAAAAGTCGACCCCTAAGCATTTACCAATATTTTAATAGATTCTATCTTATAAGTAATTGGACTGGCGAATGTTTCGGACCTTACTGAGCAAAATTGTCCGAGAATCGATTCCTAAGCATTAACCAATATTTTAATACATTCTATCAAATGAGTAATCTTAATGGTGAACGCGCCGAACCTTACTGAGCAAAAAATGACGAGGAAGCCACTATTTTACCATACAGCTCTGTTTTGCTGTAATTTTCTAATAACCTTTATAACAGAACCACAAAGTTCAGATTTTCCAAAAGATAAATAAAGGTCCGATTTCTCGATGGGGGTACATTTTTTCAAGGTACACAAATTCTCTCAAATATTAATTTCATATTATATTTGATTAATTATTACGAGGAGGTGTTTTTAAAACTCGTTATGTGTATATCATGTTAATTATGAATTAGGATGTATTAAAAGTAATATTTTGTTATGTATTGTAAATTGCCAATTGCCAAATCTCATTATCGATTTGTTCCCGGATCTATTGGTTATATGAACATAACGTCTCAGAATAGTACTTCCTATCAGTGGTTTGCGTATGTCGGTTTCATTTCGAAACATCCCCTCTATATTGTAACTATTTGTCAAGTACAATATACATCTTATTTTACACGAGTCAGACTTAATAGCTTTAGTAATCATTATTATTAGTATTATCCTTAATAGCATTAGTATTATTTTTGCAAATATTATCATTATAAACTAAAATGGTAAAGGTAAATCATCAAAAAGTATTCACATAATTATAATTTCGTAGCTGTGTGATGGTTTTTGTTAAACGGTTTTTAACGAAATTATAATAAAATTTAAACATCTGATTAATGTATTAACTTCAGTAACTTAATTACAATGTATTTTACTGTTGGATATAATAACACAAGGTTTAGCTATTATCCCAAATTTTAAATAATAAATTTCATACACGAAAAGTAATTAATATAAGTTCTCTGCCAAGGCAAAGCGGGAATTATATTAAACAATTAATAATTCGTTTTAAATATTACGCAACTAATGAAATACGAGAATACATAATATTATATGAATCTTCCCCTACGCAGCATTTTTGCTTTTACATATAAAATTATATAGCCCGCGGGGATGCAGGTGCAATGTAGAAACTTTTCGAAATAATGAGTAATTATATTTAATATTCTAGAAAATTAATGAATTAACATATTCACTTGATGGATGCATAGCTCACTGCTTGTAGCGAAGCATTAATAAACAATGTACAGGGTCGTATCATAACTACATTACATTCCCTTTAAAGTATAGTCAGTGGTGATACGCTAAAATATGCAGTACCGGAATGGAAGATTGTGAATACAATTGTTCCTATATATGTATTTGTTTATATTTTTTAATCTGGGGCTGGCTTTAGGTAAACAAAAATTTATTTGGGTAAATGTAGAGCTCCATAGTTCATTCGCACAACAGAGCAATAGATTCATTACATGTTGAATCCTATTTCTGATGTGTCAGTAGTTACGTGATTGGTTCAATGTGTGGTTTTTATATCCTTGTATAAAAGGTATTAAAACCACAGACTGAATCAGTCACGTGACTACTGACAAATCAGCAGTAAGATGAAATATGTAATGAATCTGTTGCTCTGCTGTGTGAACGGACTATATTGTAATAATAACTGAAAAAATTATACAGAAACGTTCCGGCCGCACTGCTTTATAGTGCAAGGGTAAGAATTGATTAACGTTTCAAATTCATGACGTATTCTACTGTAGAGATTGTAAATAATTTAATTCGCGAAGGAAGTAATGTTTGAAAGAAGTCAACCAATTCTAGCTAATATTGCAATTAATTAACATCCTAGTTTCAGTTGTCCCTTCATTAAATTTCTAAATGCAATAAATTCATTTTAATTCCAATATATAAAACTCTCTTAATAGAAAGTTAGATTTACGCACAAGTTTGAAATACTACTTCAGAACTCCAACTCCAAAAATATTTTGAAACTTAGATTGTGTTACATGTTTTTCACAACAATAATTTGTTTCTCTCGCTATCCGGATTTCGAAGTACAAAGACTTCCTTATTCGAGCTTATCAGACTAAAAAAGTTACTATAAATAAATTCGATTTAGCATACATCTTAATTGGAAAAATATAAGTCCTCATAACGAGGTAACTGCTTGTAATGAACAAATATGTAAGAAAAGGTTTTTATAAAAATATTTACCATAAAAATTGCAGATATTATAGCAAACAGAATACCATACTCCCACAACTGGTACTCAAAATGAAATGAGTTTTATTTCTTATTCAAGGTAGAGAATTTTTTTCTTGAAAAAATGAAAACCATATTAATTTTGGTAAGCTTTAACTTGATATTGTTGTTTCTTAATAATATTGTTTCTTACATATTTGTTCATTACAGACATATATTTTTCAATTATAATGTATTATATTAAATTGAATTTGTTTATAGTAACTTATTTGATCGAATTTTCTAGATAGAATTTTTGTGAAAGTTGAAAAATGGTATGTTTAATTAATTGAACAGAGATACATTGAATTTGTCCAAGCGAAATCATGATCACTCCTCCTAGCCTCATAGGAAAGTACCATTCCAAAAAAATATATAATGAGTGCTCGAAAGGACCTGATTATAATATTTTATTAATTTGTCAAATAGTCGCCTTCCCGTCTTTAACCCAAGTAATAACAATAATCGCGTTCCATATGAGTAATGTTCCAATTTAAGTTAAATATTTTTAATTTATTTTGACTAAAGAAGCTGAATAAATTCAGTACTTTATTTTATCGTTGTTAAGAATTTATTTCGATGTAATTAATTTTCGTTTTATAACAGGCTACAAATTAACTTTGATTTAAATGTTATGAAATTGCTTTCACATTTACGTATTAATTAAAAATAAAGTCTTCCATTGGAAAATAAATCTGTACTCAAATTTCATAGATCATAACCCCATCATTAGCGAATCTATTCTGATTTAATTATACTTTTATCATTGATAACATTTCTTATATTTTTCATTTCGTGTAGTTTTTGTATTTATTCCTGAATTCTCGGGAAATTAAGCTGTATTCGCATTAGTATTTTCGCTAACCAAATAAACTTAAACCGATACATATTTTGTTCAATTACAAAATTTATCAATCCTTTATAACTATCGTAGCATTTCGTAATAAATCGTTTGTTGAAAATAGATTATTTAAAATTTAATTATGTTTCATTTGTTTATTGTTACTTATATTAACGGTTATTCAGTTCGTACTTGTTTATTTAAAATTAATTGACTCTCAGTAAAAATAGATAAGGCTCTACAATTTAATATTTAATATCTGAATTGATCGACGTATGAATTAATTAATTCCCTTAATAAATAACAAACTGTTGTTTTATTTAGTTACGCCCAATTTAAATAGTAAATCCGCCCTCTAGCTTGTACTTTGAATCCCGAAATGAATTACGTTAGATTGCAGATAGCAGTCTAAGAGTAAATCATCGCTCTAGTTTGTACTTTGAATTCCGAAATGAATTAAGTTAGATAGCAGATCTAAGAGGTACTAAACTGACCACTGCGCGCGCTTTTTGACTAAACTGATCACTTTTTGAACACAACACCCCTCTGATTAACTTTCAATAGCTTAAAACTGGGAGTGATGAAACAAAGCTTTCTTAACAAGGATGCATGATGCTAATAAACGTATTTTAATGTTTCATTATTATATTGAATTAAACAAACATAATTAGTTTCTTTTAAAATTTTTAACGAATTATGATAAAGAATTTAAAATAAAATTTGCACATCTGATACCAATTAAAACAGCTACAGCATTTGTATGGCACGCTAACGTAAATGGAACCACACTAACATCAGCAACGCGTAAACCTTTTACATTATGTACTTTCAGTTCATTATTTACAACAGAATCTTCGGGATGTGAACCCATTTTACATGTTCCAATTGTACGATACGCATTAATAGTCAACTGATGTATCATACATGTCCAATAGCCAAATGAATCAAATTTCGGATCGTTACAAGCAGGAAGGGAAAGCTTTGTAAGCGAAGCATTAATTTTTTTAAACGCTTCTGTATCAATAAGTTTTTGAATTAGTTGAATGCCTTTATAAATTGTATCAACATCATATTGATCTTTTAAAATATTTGGATTAATTAATGGATATTCAAATGGATCTTTTGACTCTAGTTTTAGCCATCCTATTGATTTTGGACGCATTAATACAATTACCATGCCCAAACTAGCTGATGCATTTATATCATGCTTCATAGCTTCTTGTACATCATTAGTTGCTTCAAAAAGTGGTGTGCATATAGCCGGATGATTTATTGGAGGTTTCATCATTATTTCAACGTCAGGTGTTGAATTACAATAAATACTAAAATAACCTAACGCAGCATTTCCACATGCTAATGTTAGCTCACCCTTACCATAGTCAAGGTATTCCCTTAATAATTCTCTGAGTGTTTTGTTTCCAACTGTCATATTACTTGAAATTGAAATACCAAAAAAAAATGCATGATCGATTAAGTTCTCTCCAACTGGTAAGTCTACAACGGATTCTATTCCTAATTCATTTAAATGTTTTCTTGGTCCTATTCCAGATAACATTAATATTTGAGGAGTACCAATAGTGCCAGCTGATAATATTACCTCTTGCTTTGCTTTCGCAAGATATTTTATACCATTTTTTACGAAAAACACGCCTTTCACGATTTTGTCTCTTGATATTAGCAGACGAATGACATAACTATATGAAGATAAATAAAGATTTTTTCTGACTTCTACTACTGGAAATAGAAATGCTGCAGCTGATGTTAAGCGTCTGCCCTTAATTACATTAGATTCAAGTTTTGATACACAAAATTGATTTGCCCCATTGTAATCTGATATGTTATAACCCAACTCTTTACTTCCATCTAAAAACGCATCAACATGAGGACTAGTATATTTGCTGTATTCAATATTATATGGTCCATCGAAACCATGAAGTATTGGATCTGCAGGACTGAAGTGCACCCGTTCAATATCTTTAAAGAATGGTAAAACATCATTAAAATTCCAACCTGGATTTACAGCTCCCCATTCGTTGTAATCAGCTTGTGAGCCTCTAGAATACACTAAACTGTTTATTAGTGATGAACCACCAAATCCTCTTCCTCGTGGATATGGACATCTTTGTTTTTTCATCCCTGAAACATCAATTTTTAGAAATAAAATATTATGTATTAGAGTATTCCTTATGTCGTCAAATAAAAGTTATAAGTTCTTTGGACCTTTGCGAAAACCTAATGTCACGGTTATTTTTGGGACAAGGGCTAGTATGCATTCTAACTGGTGAAGCAATTCAATCCCCAGTTAAAATCCATTCAACCCACCGTCATCAAGTATTAAAAAGTAAGTTGGAAAGTTAACGAAACAACTTTAGTAAACTAAGTACTGCTCATACATTGATTAATTAATAAACTAAAACACCAGAAGGATTATAATCAATTTATTTTACATACTTTCAATTATATTGGATTTATATATTTAAGTGAATAATAAAATACTTTAGTTTGATTTATTTGAAATATAAATATTGAAACTTTGATACAACGAAGTTTATCTTTCAAGCGGAAGTTAATAAAATAATTACGTAGCAATATTTAATTTCAAAAAAAAATTCCAAGGTTTCATGCCGAACTGATTGTCGTATAATGTAATAGATTGCAGTCTCATTTTGATTACTTAAATATTCATAAAAATCGATACGACAACGGTAAACTTTATAGTTTATGGTACAAAAACTCTGAACATAAGCGGCAGCAGTGGTAAGATTATAGCTTACAAAGAAAGTGCTGGTATTCCCCTTCTACTGAGTAGCTGAGGTAAGTAAAACGCGCTCTCACTGATGTTTACTTATTCAAGTTCAATTAACATATACCCTAATGGGGTTTTCTCTGGAACTGGTCGAGTTTAAGTGAATTCTTTACCGTTTTCTCTTGACCATACTACTTTTTCTAATAAAAACATACTTCAATGAGAGAGAGAGAGAGAAGAATAAAAGTGATTAATGTTCTATTTTTATTTTTGATATTTTTTATATACTTTTTTGTGTTTTCTTAGTTTTTGATTTTTTGTTGTGATGTTTTTTTAACTTTTTATTTACTTAGTCTTTTTCACAAAGCAATAGAGTAAGTTAGTTGCTTAATTGATGCGTATCAATTGTGTTGTCAACATATACTTTAATTTACTTGCTTTATCAGATGTTTAGACCTATATGAAGTTACATATCAGATTTACAGAACATTTAATGTTTCCTTCTCTGTATATGTATAAAGAGTATTCCAACTCCGATTTTACTCTATATGTTGGTGAAGAATAGTTTAGTACCCTTTGGCGAAATGATTGTCGGCTCGTTTCAACATTTTCCGGGAGACATAAGCTTACTATCTCTTGGTTCTTGGGTGGATTGTAAAATCTGAGCTGGATGGTCGGGAAAGAGGTTTTTGGTAGCTGTTTTTTTATGCAATTTTTTCACTTTCCAGACGAAATAATATCCTATTGTCTTGGTTTGCTTACTTAGCGCGTATCGGTTGTGCAAGCAAAGCACTGCGACAATTTGCAATTGGAGCATTTTGTGCCAGTATGTAGAGTATTGGGGCAAATGCATAGCCTTTTGTTAAACCGTGTAGGGAATGTTTTCTTTAAAATAGATGTCGCTTTCTTTAATGGGGGTAGCGATTGAAAAAGAGTGATATCATGAAGTACGTCAGAACAGTATGCCAGACTGACTCAAATGTCAATACATGGTATTTAGAGAGCGGGTTACATCTGTCTGAAATTTGAGGAGTAGATCATGCGTGGGGAATATTGCTCTGGAACCAATCTGGTTGTTTGGAATTACGTGATTTAATTCGGGTACATTTTTGAGATGGTACTGTACTCAGAAGTTGTACCCAAAACCTTAAAAAGTTTGATCAGTCATGTCGAACATGTCGCAAAATAAACCAATTACAATTGCTTTTTGCATATTTTTGCCTTTGTGTTAAAAAGCCATAACTGTCATCCAACTTGATTTATAACTTGTCTTTCATTGAGATAAAATTATAATTACCTTCTGGATTTCTATGGCTCCTAGCATGTAATATTTAGTGGTTTTATAGAATTTAATTCCTTTTATATAATACAATTTACAGTTACCTAAACATCCATTAGTTTGAGGCACAGTTCTATAATGCCAATTATAGTTTGAACGCAACAAATTTCCTGCAAGACCTGAGATGTCCGTATACTCCGATTCGAACCCTCCCGCTTCTAATACTAGCACAGTTATATCTTGTATTTCAGATAGTTTATTCGCAATTGCGCATCCTGCTGATCCACTACCAACAATTATGTAATCATATGATCCATAACCTAAAAAGATACTATATAAAGTTGAATCATCTTAAT
>WYDF02002923.1:0-14034 GCA_009867245.2 Adranes taylori
AGTGAACATGTGGCTATTCTATTGTTTCACTGAACTAAAAGTTAGACTTCTTCAATTCATAAAACAAATTACGTGCTCTCTTTTCGCAGCTCCAATTTATCTATCGGACCCTAAACCTAAATGTAGTAGAAACGTACTAAAGGAATTTGACATGATTATATTGATCACTTTTTAGAATTTAACTAAACTCAAAAACATTTTGCACACTGCAAAAAATGTGTAAATATAATTGCTCAAAATGTAATATTAGATGATAATCAAAATGTTTTTAATCGTATCGTACCGTACCATCAATCATTTTTACTAGTTTCTAAAAAAGTTGTATAAGTTTTATTTGTTTTTTCAATTTGTTGTTTTTATAGGTACTCGACATTCATTTCGATAATCAGTTTAGTTTAAAATTCCGCATTTAACTTGTAAGTAAGCGCGGGAGTCAAGTTTGCTGCGGAGTTAAAGTTCTGAGTAAAAACAAAGATATAAAAATTGAAAAATTATACAGCATCCTAAAATATGGTATTATATTTTGGGATAGTTTAGTAGATTTATTCAAAACCTTTAGACTGCAAAAACGTGTCGTAAGATTTCTTATTTCCGTAAGTCCATAGAGATTTACTATATATGTATTCTACAATATTTGAAAGTTTTCTAGAAACATAAAAACATTTTTGAAGAAAAATTCTTTCCAGAAGTTCATAACACTCGTAATCCTGTCTAGAAGTCATCACTTTTTGAGAAAGGTGCCTTTTATGCTTGTTTAAAAATTGCTAATCAAAAATTGCCTTTAGATATTAAACAATGTGAATCTTATAATATTATAAAGAATCACCTAATCATTTTTTTATGTGAACTATCGCTGATTTTATCGGCCATACATCATAGTTAATACATGTTTCTTGCCCAAGTTAAGCGCTAACTTGGCAGATTCCGCGCAGTGGACCGAGTTTTTAAAGAGTTTTATTTAATGACTTATAATTACAATTAGAAGTTTCGATTGCACAAGATTAAGTAATAATATTTTTATATTTAATTTGTTATTTCATTAAAAAATAATTACGTTTCTTAACTAGTTATATTTTATGACATGGATTTATAGCGCAATATGGAGATATAGATTCTATTTAGTTACTTTCATAAACTATCTTCTTTAATACAATATAAAACGTTTATTTCAATTATTTAAATGTTTATTTAAATGAATTGATTTAATAAACTACCTTTTTGCCAAGGTAGAACAATATTAGAGGTTATTACTAATATATTAATTAATTGCACTACATGTTAAGTGTACTACTACATGTTCTGTGTACTAATGATGAAATTGCGAAAGCAATTTTCTATTTACAATGAGTACATCTATTGCTAGGCAGGCAAAAACTTAAACTGTTATGGCGACCATGATTCTCAGAATTTATAAAATCGCCGTGGTTTACATTTACGTGTGAAAATTATCCATACGTGGCTAGTACATATTATACTAATTTACTTTAGTACTTTAAGACTCTATATAAACCAACATGCTCCTAATATAGTCTACTTTATAAACACTATCTTAAAATATACGAGGCGTCTAGATAATTCGTCCCATATTTTTAAATTGAAGCCCAGCTTCAATTGATCTGTATCAATCGGAATTATTGGCTTAACAATTTTCGAAATTTCCATTGCGATTTGACAAATTTATTCAAATTTGGTTTGGATTTAGTTCTTTATTTACACATTTTAATCTTCCATGCTAAAATGCTGAAAGGTAAAATTACGATTATATATAATATGATTATCCAAATACTCGTTGATCCATGTATAATTTGAGTTTGGATGCCAATTAATAATTCAGTTTAATTTTGAAGTTGATTTTGGATATTCTGCATTTCATCTAAATTTACTGCTTTCAGTTCCATTTTGACTGGAATATATTGTAACGGTTTACAATTAGAATACATTTTTTTTTTCTGGTACTTGTTTATATTATGTTTCTCCCATTTTGGTATGATATGGACTCAAAACTCGTCCGGTAATGTTTACTTGACATAACTCTGTATATTGACTGAATATAGACTGTATATTGACTGTATACAGACTGTAAACTGAATGTATATTGACTGTATATAACTCTGTATATAGGTTCCTGGATTTTTTGATTATTTTTACAAGCATAATGTACTGCGGCCTCGTTTGGTATAATAAGTATCCATTTGTTTCCATTCATTTTTATAATTATTTTGTTGGTAAGTTCTACTGAATGTTGTTTCAATTTTTATAGTTTTACCAAAATTGTAACAAATTGATTTTACACGGACTCTTCATGTTAATTTTAATAATATCTTGAATTTGGCATAAATAATTTCCATGTCTTATTTACTGACAACTATCATTATGCGATTTTCATTTACAGCAAACGTGTATAAATGATAATAATTGAAGACATTCTAATCAATTATTGGTGTTTCTATAATGTATTAATTGGTTGTTATCATAATAACTTCTGACAATTACACTTTCTTCACAAACATTAAGTTTTACACATTTACTTCATATGGTAAATTGATATTCAAGTTTTTAATTTTAATTAATTATTTTAAGAGTTCTGAACTTTCTAAGATTGAGGGATAAGATCTTATTAATTTTGAAAATGTTGTTGCGTCTATTAGTTGTTTTTGATTTTTATAAACTGTCAGATAAAATTTGGAAAATGATTATATATTAATTTTTGATTCTATTTAAATTTAAAATTGTTGAAATCAAATTGTTGAGTTGAATTAATTTTGTTATTTGAGCACGCATGCTAATAACATGGTATTTATTCAAAATGTTCTTCATAGTTTCTACAATTTCGCGGTGGTTAGTTTTACCTATATGGTAGTTTCTAATTGCGTGATTAATTTCTTCGTTGTCTGCTATAAAAATATGTCTCATTAGACAGGCAATAATTTTTGGATCTGTTTCGTTAAATACATATATGTCTACATTACTAAAATCTCCGTATAATTCTTGAAAATCTAAATTGAAATATTATCTTTTCTTTCTAATTGTAGATTCTTTAAATACTTGTCGATCCATGTATAATTGGAGTTTAGATACCATTTAATACTTCATTTGGATTTTGAAGTTAATGTTAGATATTCTGCATTTCATTTAAATTTACTGCTTCAACTTCCATTTTGGCTGGAATATATTATAACTGTTTACCATTGGAATGTGATTTTATTTCTGGTAGTTGTTTATAGCGTATTTCTCCCATTTTTGTATGATGTGGACTTAGAACTCGCCCGGTAAGGTTTAGTTGAGATAACTCTTGAATATTGGGTACACAGCTTCCTTGTAAAGCTGTGGTTTCTTGATTATTTTTACAAATATAATGTACTGTGTAATAAGTATAATAAGTATCCATTTATTTTCATATATTTTTTGAATTTTGTTGTTGGTTCATTCTATTGAATGTTGGAAAATTTTATAGTTTCTCGATAATGGCTTGATTTCACACGGACACCCCATGTTAGTTTGATTAATAACTCAGATTCGGCATAAATAATTTCAATTTCTTATTTCCTGACATCTTTCAATATGTAACTTCTCTTTTGGTATAATTATAGTGGAAGGTTTGGTTGACAGGAAATGTGTATATACGGTAATAATTGAAGAAATTTTAATCAAGTATTAGTATTTCTATTACAAATATTAATTCATTGTTATCACAATAACTTTTGACAATTACTGTTTCTTCACAAAGCATTAAGTTTACGACATATACTTCATATGGTAAATTGATATTAAAGGATTTGATTTTGATTAATTTTGTTAAGAATTCTGAACCTACTTATATAGAGTGATGGAAGGTTTTTAATTTTGAAAATGTTACTGCATCTATTAAGATTACCAAAATGTCTTTATTCAACAATATTTCAATAATGAATTGAAACATCAGCTAACATTTGCATATGATTATTTATTACTTTTTGAATCCTAATTAAATTTAGAATTGTTGAACTCACTTTTTGGATAGCTTGTTCTGTGAACATAATTTGATTAGACATAACATTTTTGATTTTATTTTCATTCTTACTTAACAAGTTGTAACAAAGTCATTGATCATATAAAAAAAAAGTTCAATAGATTACATAAGCCACTATAAATATTATAAAAATTAAAGTTAATGTATGTATCAAGTAGGTCATATGATTCTATAGGGAAAAATGTTATAATAAAAACTAATATATATATATCAAGTATGTTATGAAACATTCACTTAAATAACAAACATTTCGTTAATATTGAAAGAGTTGTTTGCTTATTAATTTTTGGGTGTTAAAAAAAATAAGCGGATTTACTAAATATTAGAGTGGATGGGAAAAATATTTGGGTATAAATACTGATGTATTAAAAAATAGTTTCATTCGATACTCAGACACGCATCTTAGCAGATCGTCAGCGGAGCGATATACCTGTAACTACCTAAGTTGCCACAATATCTCTGTGCTAAGAGGTTGCACACATGGTTCGAAAAAGCAGGAGTATAATGCATACATTAGAGGCATCACGCTGACCGAAAAAAGGCAGGCGAAAGATTATACCCGAAACCACCAGCTACCTACGATAAATAAGCTTATTCATAAGCTATCATAAAGAGCGCTTTAAAATACCAAACTCTAACGAAGATATATAAGAATTTAAATCTTAGTTGTTTTCTTTTCTCTTTTATTTTAGCGGCGTGGTCTAGTATCCACCTTAAGAAGCAAGAAGAAAGAATTTAGAAGAAAAGAAACAACATAAAGGTAGATGGAAGTCTGGGAGGTTTCTTACGACATATTCGTAAGAGGATTGTTTTGTGAGTTCTGGGGAAAACTCCCTTGTAGAGGAGTAGGAGGAGAGGGATGAGGCTGGTCTAGAGGTTCTGTGGTTTGGGACAGGAATGGTGGTTCTTTTCCTTGTAGATGGTGCGTTGTAGTTCCAGCTCTCTCAGCTGACCCTCCTTAAGGACATGGTGAAAACCATTAAAGTAAACGCCAACAAGACAGCGCTCATCATTACTTTCGAGCCCCTTCCTTCATCCCTCCAAAAAACCTTCCAACAGCTCACAGTCCATCGTGACCTAACCTTCCAACCGCGCTTCCGAAACGCGCAGCCACCCAAAAAAGCCACCAACCACACTTAATCCCTTGTTGCCAAGGGAGTAACCCAGGACACCCCAGTTCAAGAGGTGGAAGAGGCCCTCGAATTTACTGGCTCCCAGGACCTCAAACTGTTTCGAGTCATTTCTCGTCAAACCAACAAACCACTAAATTTGATCCATGTGCTTTTTCATCGACCACTCGGTAAATGAATGCCGAAACAAGCTGAGCTGTCCAAAATGCGGCGAACAACACCACTCCCGCACATGCGAGCAAACCCATCCGAAATGCCTTAACTGCGGCGGCAGGCATGATACATGGGCCAAAACGTGTCCCAGAAAACAAGAGATTACCAAAAAACCCGAGGAGATTGCACCCGCCCGGTGTATCCACACTTCAATTCCCACCACCCCTGAGCAACGAACAGAGGACAATCCGGCGCTTGCTTCAAAAGTGGCATATTTCAGAGGCGACAAAATATATTTTAATGTGTTTTACTGGTAAATTCCGAGCACTTTGTTACCAGAATGTACTTTCATTATTACCTTTTTATCAACTATATTCTTGTAATTTAAGTTATGTGTTCTGTCAGATATAATGCTTTTGTCTACATTATGAATCTTGCTCAGGGCGCAGGTCAACCCGATCTTCGAAGTGTTTCAAGTGGTACTAAACAACATGACCCACAAATTTTTATTAGAATGTACCTAAAAAATATTTACTTGAGATTTACGTAAAAAAATATTTTATTCATTTAATTTATAGAACATCATTTTTTTCTACATCCCTTTATGAAACTTAGAAAATATAGCCTTAATCATTTTTCCTATTTATATTATATATCAGCCATATATTTAGTATTATTCTACTAAAATATACATTTTTTCTTCCTCCATTTAGAGAATGAAACATATGCCTGTCGAGTTGTAGACGGATAAATAGAACAGAAAAAAAAACATAGAGGGAAGATATAAAGCCTGTCCTAATTTTGTGCTTCACCAAATTACTTCTGTTGCGCATTTCTGCTCTATTGGCGTAACAAAAGGGTAGAAACAATAGACTACTGACAAATATCAGTCATTAATTTGGCAGCTCGCAATTGTCGAAAGTATGAAAAACCTAAACTAAAATACATGTAACGATGCTGCCACGGATCAATTTGTGTTCCTGTTCATTATTTCATTTCATGTTTATTTATAGTATTTGAAATTTTTTTAATATTTAATTCCTTTTGAAAATCTTCACAATTAAATAAATGCATTAATTTAAAAATCAAACTTCCATAATCTAACTCCAATTATTTTAAAACTTTTATTGTGCACATGATGTCGAAGCGACAAGGGAATTGTTTTGTTATCCGGATTTCGAAGTAACATAAACTTCATTATTCAAGCATTCAAAAACTCTAAGTTACTATAAAACAAAAATTATTAAACATATACTATTAAATGACCATATTAAGCCTCAACTAAGAGGTAGTGAAAATTTAATAAAAGTATAAAAAAAAATTAAATTACCAACAAAATATGCAAAAATTAAAATATGCTTGAATTTGCTTTAACTTTTTAATGCGCTAATTTTTCTGCGTTAATATGCTTTAAATAAAAAAAAAAAAAATCAAAAAACAATTTGCTGTTCTGAGTAAATAGTTTTCTGGTAGATTTAGTTTATACATTTCTATTTTTCTTATTACTACGTGAATGACTTGCTTTAAACTTTTAACGCGTTTGTTTTCTTTTCCTTTTCTTGATTCTGTATATATTCTTAATTACTTTTAAAAATAAACCGGTACCTTATTTTGACCTCGCTCCTTATTTTGAACTAATCTTTATTTCCATGTGTTACTGCAATATATCTTAATAGATTGCGCAATACTCTAAATCCGTTTATTGCTTTAAGCAGTAAATTTTTTCTTAAATTAAATATTTAAATCATTAATGGCATATTGATTAACTAAACCAAATCTAATTTTAAGATAAATTCTTAAATAATTATTCAATTTTAATTTCTTGTTTAATTTAAATCCAAATATTTGATCTAATATTCTTTCCTAACCCCTCATTGTCGGTTACAAGCCTGAATGAAAAATAGTGGCCCGGATGACAAAAACCTGTTAGGGCTTCGGTGTCTAGGGATACAGACAGGTATGGTCAGCCCAACCCCAAATCTACGTTGGAACAACTGTGCCAAAGCTGCATGACTACAGGCTAATTTGTCTCTAACAGCATACTGACGAGACCAGAGCGAATGCCCTTTTAGTGTAGCACTTGCTGAGGCATGCGGGGCTGCGTCACAGTGGACCATATATTTCCCTAGCTTTATGTGGGAAAAATATAGGGTCTAAGCCATTAAATAAGAGTGATGCTGCTCTGTGTGAATCAGAAGAGTAAACTCTTTTAAACAGGATCGAAAACTATATTCAACAAGAGGGTTCCTCACCAACCAATAGTGTGACGACGACCTTCTCAAAGCCTCTGATAATAAATGACTAAAGAAAAGTCGTTTAAAAATGAGTGGAACTGCAAAGAAACACTACAAGTGGCTTCTAAAACGAGGACGCATCCTAGGAGCAAGCCCGAGAAGAGACACTTTGACTGATACCACTAAGGTACAAGGATCCTAAGCGGCAGCGGTCAGATGAAACCACTCCGTTGGCTGCCCGTAAGAAGAATCTCAGAACGCGGGAGACATCTAAAGGCTCGCAGTAGCCTAAGAGAGTTTGGCACAGTGCGGGCCCTTGGTACAGGTCCCTTGGTAAGGGAGGGTCTAAAATTGAGCATCATACATGAAACGTATCACGATGAGAGTCTCTCCACCTGTCTCTCCAACAGGTCACATCTGTGCATGAGGCGATTCTTGATAGGATGTTGTCCTTGGATAACTCCAGCCTGAAGCTAAAGTGCTAGCTTCAAGCCAGGGTATCTGGTGGTTACTTGCCAGGATTACACCTCTGCATGAAACAGATATCCAAAGCGACCCAAAATGAGGATTTAAAGATATAGGCCTGGATGATCCTCCAAAGATTGTTGGTGGGACAAAAAATCAATGGAGCACGTGAAAGCTACAAGCTACAGACCTAGCTTCAAATTTAGACTGGTGGCAAACATAAACTTAGGCTGTTGCTACCATACCCAAGCCAAGTGATCAGAAGTCCAAGGCTGGAATCATGGCCTCTGCAGAGAAGATACAAGCAGGTTGCAGCCTAGCACTAGTGCAGTGACTGTGCTTTCCTCATATGCTTCTAAAGGCTTAGAAAGGCCTGTAGAAGAAGGCCCGAGAACTAGCGGGGCTGCAACTGCGGCTTCACCCTGACCTCAAAAAGGTAAAATCTCGGAAGATCATACGGAAGGAGGAGTTAAACTAAAATAGAACAATGGGGGTATGGTTTTAAAATTTTTACGAGTACATTTGCAGCACAGTAAAGGTGATTCTGATGTACTGTGCAAAACATTTTCTTATACCCAGATAGATGTGGCACTAACACAAAAGCCTTGTGTATTTGATGCCCACGTTAGACAGTTTCCTTCCCGTGGTACGTTAGTATATGGTAAGGATACGTCTGTGCTAACGGTTGCAATATTTATCAGGGCTGGCATCAGCTGTACCTCCATTAATCAGATCATTTTTAGAAACTTTTTGGTAGTGGAAATAAATATGTCATTCAAGGAAGGAAAGCAAAAATCTATTCTGGCTTCGGCCTACTTCCCAGGCAACATCAACGAATGTCCACCCGAGAAAGTCAAGAGGCTCTAAACATTTTGCCTGCAGAGGAAGAAAACCATCATAATTGGATGAGATGCCAACGCACACAACATGGTTTGGGGAAGCAGTGACACTAACAGTAGAGTTGAGTTATTATTTGATTATATTTGATCTACTAACTTAGAAATACCACAGAGGGGCAATACCCCACGTTTGTAACAAAACAATGACAATAGGTCTTAGATATTAATCTAGCTACCCACATGTTTGGCACAAAACTCAATAACTGGCATGTCGCAAAAGAGATGTCTGTTTCTGGTCACAGACATATTAGATTTTGATTGGAAAAGTATAAGGCCTGGTTACACGTAACACGGGTTCCACAACTGTCAACTTCGGAATCCTACTGGAACCATGTTAGGGAAGGAAAGGAAGCTGATCTCTAACATAGATTCGATAGAGGATCTAATCAGGGCTGCAACGTCTCTGCAAAGACTGTTGTTAAAGGCGTACAAAAACAGCTGTCCGGAAAAACACAAAGTGACTAGCTGACAAGTAACATAGTGGAATATGGAACTACAAGCTATGCGCAAGGAGATCATAAGGCTATACAATAAAGCAAAGGCATCAACAATCGGAACAGTACAATAAGTCCTTTACTAAGTAGAATAAGGTTAATAAAAATCGATAGACGTGACAAAGTTTCTGTGAAGGTATAAAAAAGTACTGGCAATGAAGAAGCTGCAAAAAGTCCTAGAAAAAGAACACTTTAATTGTATTGGTCATTTGCAAAAGCGAGATGGAAAGCTTACGGAGGAGAGGTGAAAACTTTCGAGTTGTTAATGAACATTTACGTTTCTGCGTGTCTCAAAGTTGATGACGACGATTCTGGGCGACATGGGCCCAGAGAGTATTCGGATTAGAGCCAATAGGGGATGTCCCCAAGGGAAACTTCTATCATCGTTGCTGTGGTAGATTGCAGTTCATGACATAATGCACATCTTAAAAAAGGCTGGTTATCAAGTACAAGGGTATGCGGATGATCTACCAGAATGTCTAACAGAATGCAAAGTGCCCTAAACATCACACCAATGTGGTGTAGAGAGCATTAACCCCAACAAAGTGACGGTTGTACCATTTAAGAGGAAGAGGAAGCTAAATCTAGTTTCTCAGTAATTGAACGGTCACGATGTTGGGAGGTCAAGTACTTGTGTCTAGTCTTGAACCACAAATCGAACCGTAACTCACATTTGCTGAAACTTCCACAAAGCGCCACAAGAGACGTACATGCCTGCAAAAAGCTTTATGGTAGAACATGGGGTTGACAACCAAAAATGATATGTTGGGCTTATACAGCAATTGTCAGACCCAATATTGTGTATGAGCTCTTGTTTGGTGGCTTAAAATAGAACAGAAGAAGGCACAGAGCATACTACAAAAACTGCAAGAAACGGCATGTCTTAGCATAAATAAAGCAGTGTCCTATATATAACCATATGTCAATGGCGTAGCTAGGAATTATTCGAGGGGGGGGGGGGGGGTGGGGAAAATTTTATTTCAAAAACTGGAAGTTTAATTTAATTGTTTCTTAAGTATTAATCTTATACTAAAATGGTATTAAATTACAATTACAAAAGTATAGAAAACTCTATTGTTTTTAAACAATTTTTCAATTGTTATCACAATACACAAGCTACAGAATTCGCAATTCAAAATGAAGGACATGGATTCTAAAGATTGTATCTCGCATGATGCTCTGCAAGATACAATATTAGGCTATGTACATAACCACTTAATTATAATTATTTCAAAGCTTTCGTAATGTTTGCTTTCGTAATGTATGCCGTAATAATAAAGAAGAACGAATGTAATTATTTAAAGTCGGTCGTTCTGCTGTTAACGCTTTAGAAACTTTTATAACTGATAATCGTTTAAACATGGGTATCTCAAAGTTGACTTTACTACACTCCTTGGCGCTACAGCCCTTAGGCTCCTGGACAACCTCTGCCCACTTTTATCTGTTGAATGCTATTATACGTGCCCGAACCATTGCAGTCTACTACTTTTTATTTCCGGTACTATATCTGGTTAATTATACAGCTCTCTGATCTCCATATTATTTTTAACTCGTCATAATCCACTCCAGTTCACTTGTCCATAGACTTTCATAAGTATCTTCCTTTCCTATTTCCATAACAACACCTCATCACCTTGTGTCATACTCCAAGTTTCTAAAAATCATCATTAGAGTTTTCACTACAGTACGATAAACAGTCAGCTTCAGATTCCTACTAAGACTTCTAGCTGTGAATACATTTCATATGGCAAAGTAGCTCCTACTACCAGCTGCTATCCTAGCATGTATTTTTTCTCCCATACCGTTATTTTCACTTACCATTGACCATAGATATTTAAAGCTCTTGCAGCGTTCATATTCTTGCTCATTGAAATTCACACTTTTCTCCACTTCACTTTTTTCTGTTTCATACCTGAAAGTTAGTAGACAGACAATGTTGTCAAAATGTTTCTAATTGCTCTTATTTATATGAGATAGTTATCTTCAAGATTTATAAATAATTTTATTAAACTATAAATACAATTTGTTCAGTTTTGTTTCATTTTTGACAATTGGTTATGTGAGAAAGGGGTGGGTGGGAGGGGTGGGGGGGAGTGCATTTGCTGTTGACTCACACCTCACGTCCACTAGACCACTGCGATATGTATACCACATCCGAAAAAGATCGAGAACCAATCATGTTGACTCTGCAATGATAAGGCAGAAACAGTAAAACACATTTTGTGTAAATGTCCAGCAGCATCAAGCTGCAGACTTAGATAAATGAAATTAAAGTAAATAACCTTTATTGGCATCAAAACATATTACAATACATCATACATTCAAATACAAAAATAACATAATTACTTCCCTAACCTTCACAAATTAAAAGAACTCCAATTGAATCTACAAGTATAAATTAATATAAACTAAAAGAACAAAAATACCCGAGTAGAAAGAAAAATATAAAAAAAAACTCTCCCCCTCTCTCATCCAATATGTATTCCCTCTTTCCATGCTCCCACACCTAAGCCTTGCAATCATCCTTTTCTTTCTCATACTCCTATTCGACTCCAAGTACTCTGGCACCGCTCCTTCAATTTGCATTTCCTTATACCTTCCGTTCTACCTGCTTCCTCTAATTTTCTCTTTCCCTTCTACATCCAGCATCGTTCTCTACAGTTCCATTTCAATTACCCCTCCTATCATCAGTCTATCATACTCTCATCGACCATCCACATCTCTCATACATTCTCTTTCGCTCCATCACCCATCTATTTTTTGCCTCTCCCCATTCCCCCTCCTCCATAGAGCGTATGTATGTATTCCTCACTTAGATATTTCGTAGGTAAGACAGTATATGCCACGAACCTCGGGGAACACATCTGAAAACAGTCTTAAGGCCCAACAAAGAATTGAGATTGTTTTGAGCGACAAGAAGGGCCAAGCTAGAAAAGATTTTTTATAGCTGGCTAAATCCAATTGGCTGGGATGATGATCAGTAATTA
This sequence comes from Adranes taylori, assembly GCA_009867245.2. Classification (NCBI taxonomy): domain Eukaryota; kingdom Metazoa; phylum Arthropoda; class Insecta; order Coleoptera; family Staphylinidae; genus Adranes; species Adranes taylori. The sequence continues at coordinate 12,372 of WYDF02002923.1, forward strand.
TAATAATAAGGTAATAATAACCCAATCCTAATCCATCTCCCAATTATTCAGTACGTTTTAAACAAATTGCGAAATTCTTTGTCAGGTTGTTTAGAGCTTTTCATGCTCATGTCAATCGAGAAGGATATTTTGGGAAAATTACAGAATGTGGATATACGTCATTAATTAAGCATTTATTAATAAATCATCTTTTGGCATAAATTTAAATAAAGAATAATAATTGATAACACGTGTGCAATTTTATAATTATTCTTCAATTTTTTGTAATGTCCTTTCCATTTAAATTAGAATGACAGAATAAGATAGTTACATGTGTTTGTGTATGTTTTTATTTAAGATAGATCTATCATGCAATTTTCGCACATGCCTAATATTTTATTTAGTTGAACAAAGCTACTAGTGTTGACTCAAGTAAATCGTAAATCTCGTGCCACGTAATATTTGTGCTATTCACTTCTATATTTGATAAAGCAAACTTTTTTCCTTTTTCCTGATCATAGAAGTAATAGATTACTTAATATAATTTCTGTTTTATTTGTGATTTAATCCACGGTACTTCTAGTTAATATTTTGTACTCCAAGAGCTGCCTGTAACGTGGAACTAATTTTTATCTTTGTCAAATTGCTTTTGAAGAAATATAGAGTCTTCAATTTTTTCTTATTGCGTTCCTGTTCTGAAGTGACATTATCTGATGTAGTAATGTTTTAGTTATTGATTAACAGCTTAGTACCTTGTGATGTCTTGGAGACTCTATGTACTTAGCGCAGAATATATTGTTTGCTAATTCCTTCTAATATTGCCAGATGAAACAGTTCTGTTATGAAACAATAAATTGAATTGTTTGAGAAACTGTATTTCTCAGTCATAGGCGGTGATGCATTAGTGTGGAGAAATCTGCACAATATGTTAATAAAAATTTTCTTAGCGTAAGTTGTAGGTGCTAGAGGGCCCTGGTATTATTCGTTACATTGACTTGTTTCCTTAAATGACGGTTGATATATAGTCAGATAGAGTGTTACTATTTTGTGTAACTTATTCAGCTGAGTTCAGTACTCGAATTAATTAGATCCTGAGAAACATGAGGAGCTCGTTTACTCCGTTTGAAAGAGGACACAGTTTTCGATGGATTTAAGATTGTTTTGTGCATTTAAGATTTAGTGCGGGTTAGATTTCACTAATCGATATTTTTTCTGCTTTAAAAAAAATATAGAAAGTCATTGAGAATTATTACTATTGGAATCCCAAATTAGCAGAGTTATGTAGAGTGTGCGCGTGTTGTATTGAGTTATATAGAATGTGTGCGCGTTACCGTAGAAACTTCGAAGGTTTTTCAATGTTGTTGAGTAACACGCGATGATTTTAACATGCTCTATATATTATTTTGGATATATGTGATATCGCTTGGATTGTGTGATACTTTGTTGAATATTTATATTGAGCATATTAAGATGATCGCAGATTTATTATTACATGAACTATATTAAGATTATTGGTCACCTGCTTGTTATTCAATCATTCTCTTGGTAACAATTCAATTAGTTCTATTAGATTTTAGTAAATAAGTTGCTTTTTAAAACTAAACAGATTTAATAATTGTATTGTTTATTAAAACCTTAGTTAAGTATCCAATATATTCAGATTTTAATATTTCATATTCAACAT
>WYDF02002934.1:0-14032 GCA_009867245.2 Adranes taylori
TGTATTGGCCCCGTAAAATCTAATGTATAAAATTGTTGTAGACAGGTGACCAAAATTGTACAATTTTGGTCACATGTCTACAACAATTTTATACATTAGATATCCTGTTAACTTGATTGCGGTTAGAATACAAATTTCTTGCAAAATGGGCGGTATTTTGCGGTTAGAGTGGGCGATGAGCTGTATGGTCTACTGCTTCCAAGCTATAAGAAAATGTAGGGCAGCCAAAATTATTTGCTTCCGACACTTTCTGAATTCATGGGGTATGCATTCACGATCAGTGGCGTATTTAGCATTTTATTCCAGCGAAGGGGGTAATAATTTAAGTAGCGTATACATCAATATCGTGAGTTCTGAAAACACTATAGTAAAATGGGGTATAATCACGAATTTTTAATATCCAAAATAAAATTGCGTTTGAAATAAAATAATTTCTTATATTAATTTTTAACCGATAAATCAACAATTTATTTAAATGATTTTTCAAATTGATTCATCCTAACTGAGAAATTAAAAATCAATCTTAATTAACATTCTCGCAGCCCTTCAAATAGCTACTGTCTCGAGTGTTGTTTTTTCTTCTTCGTAATAATAATTAACTTGAGTTTCGTAATTAACTTACCAATTTGCGTGGCGTGTTCGTTAAGACCGCTCTCTCTCGGTCCCAATATCCAAATGATCGGAACTTTGTTTTCTCGCATCGGAGTCAGATCGTAATCCAAGCGCTGCATTTCGGGCAAATAATAATAAGTGGAACGACAGGAATTTCCCATTCTTCGCACGCCTACCTATATGTGTGATTAGATTTCATATAAAAATTTTAAAGCGAAAATGTAACATGAGCGCTAAAAATTCGAATGGAGAGAATATTTCAAATATTTACAATACGACAATTTGACATTATTATTGAATGTATTACAAATTATCTGTCACAAAATTGTAGGTGTCAATATTCTTGTATTATTGTTTTAATTTTAGTTGTAACTAAAAATAATACAAAAAATGACTCTTAGACACTATCGACGGGTCTCTGGGACCCGTAGACATGTTAAGACTTACGTAAGCTTGATTTTTCCGCATCATTAAAGAAGGTGGGGTGTAATAATTTCAAATCAATCATTTTGTGAGTCTACAAAGTGATAACCTTGTCCCTGAAAAATTTTGACTCTCAGAAACTAGGCAGAGGAAATTATTATAAGTTTATGTACTTAGAGCGTAAAAACGAAAATAAAATACAGAATTTACTGGTTTTTATAAGAAGACAGAAGAAAGTTAGAAGATTAGAAGAAAATAGACATGCAACTTTTGAAAACATTTTAAATGTGAACATGAAAGTGAACAGGAGAAGCATGACATTAAAAAATATAGTGATCCTGATTTTGGCAGTGACATCGAATGGGATTCCCCTGAACAAAGTGATAAAGAACCGATAGTCCTCAGACGTTCAATATGAACAATAATGGGTATAAGATCATTCTTCTTCTTTTCCATAATATACTTGGAGACTTCTGATATCTAGGACTTATGATAACTAATATCGAGTTGACTTCTAATATCTAAGATGATTGGACTAACGCTAACATTGATAAAGTTAAAATTGAGAAGAGTAAAAACAGCAATTCTCAGTTTGCTGCTTCATTTTCTAATAGTACTGAGAAGACAAGAGGCATTTATTGATCTTCATTATTTAGTAGGTGTGTTCAAATCAGGTCATCAAGATTTGCGGTCTTAATGCTCAATAACTCTCATCACCTTCATGGCCCAATGCCACCGTGCCTCTTATACGATTTTGTTGTTTACTGTGCTGCCTTCGCTTTGATAAGAGAGACGCAATATAAAAATACAAATTTTAGCGAAATGTAAGAAGCACTATATATGTATTAAACCTTTATAATATAATAGATTGAATTGGAGCGAACAAGAAAGGTGTTTGGCCGATAATGTAAGAGTGTGTTTGGAAGGAAGAATAAAAGATATCAGGATAATGGAAAGAATTATGAAGGAGAGAAAGAAAAGGGAACGGAGTTAAGAGAAAGAAATAAAATAATGTGGAAATTCCTTTTTCCTTCTTGAGGGAGGAAGGAGGACGTGTGATAGGGGGAGCAAGTGTGAAAGGGGTTTCGGAATTTTTTGGTTTTTTTTTCTTTACATTGTTTTGTAATTTATAGTTTGTTTTTTATTGCAGTGTTTTATTCTATTATTAGTTGGGTGTATTTTTTTTTTAGTTTTGTAATATTAGTTACGGTAAGAAAGAAATTTGTTATTATGTTATTCGTTATACTAATAAAGATTTTTTTTTTGATTGTTTGATATATTAAACCGTTATTCGCATCATTCTTCTTTTCTAACAAATTAATAACAAATTCTTAACAAAATCTAAATTCAAATCAAATTTTCAAATTCCTACACTAATTAATAAAAATCAATTCAGGAAGTAGATAAACTTATTATTTTTTTGTTCCTTATTCTTCTCTTATTTATTTTCTTTTCTCTGTTTTACTATCTTAACTCTTTTAACTGTTATTTTATCCTTCCTTTTTCTTTATTTCCCTTAACATCTTCTTCATTGCTCCAATTCCTTTACCTAGCCCGAAACATACTCCACAATTCTGATCCTCTTCGCTCCCTTCTTCCTTCTATTCTAATCCGATATATTCATTCGCTCAATGTGCCCAGCTTCCTTCTCTTTCATAACAACTCCTAAATATTTTCTTTTTCTCATTCATCCAGTACCGATTCCTACTCCCCTCGCTTTCACATCTAATTTTCTCTATCCTTCTTGCTGGTAACTAATAGACTTTAAATCCTGCATACCTCCTTCCACTTTTATCTACTTATACTAATCATTATACCTGTTCTTTCCTATTATATACCATCTATTCAGAGGCCATATTATCCTTTCATATACTTTCTTCCTCTTCATAAACCAATCAATCATTCCTGTAAATGCCATGTCTCAACCGATTCAACCCTGTCTAATATATATCTCTCACTTTCCTCCACGCATACTTTCATCTCAAACTTTACAATTTTGTTGAACCTACCTTGACTTACTTGATTCAATTCTTTTCGCTCTTATCCAGTGTATAGACCTTTGACGACGATTCTCCAGCGCACTCTATTTCTAGTGAAGACCTTCAGCTCTGCAAAAGTCGTGCCTTTCTTCTTCGTCTGTTTATCTACAGTCCTTCTCCATGATATCTTTAATTTTCCACTTTTCCTTTATCCCTGCGGATTTTAAAAAAAATCTTGTCTCTCCACAGCATCCTGGTTTTCTTCGAAGGATATGACCAATTCACCTCCATTTTCTTTTCTTGATTTGAATAGAAATGCATTCGTCTTTCGGAGTATGGTCATTGTGGAAATCTTTCTTGCTATCCAGACTGGGCACAGCTGAATGAAGGGCTCATTTACCTGTCAGATTCTTGCTCTAACATCTGCAGCTGCACCACCATTATAAGTAACTGTGCTCCCAAGATATGTGAACTCTTCCACATTTTCGATGTTCTCATTGTTCACTCTCAGTGTTCTTACATCTCTTGTGTTTATCTTCATATTTTTTGTCTTCGAGGAGTTTACTTTCAAACCCACCATCTTGGCTTCGCACTCAAGATCTTGGAGTTTTTTTTCCATATTAAGGTGGTTCTGTGAGAGTAGGCAGAAATCATCTGAAAAATTTAGATCCTCCAATCGTTATGCCCCTCATGTTTCCATCTGTGACTTTGCTCATCACCTCATCCAGAACCAATAGATTAAACCTAAGTACTCAATGTTTATACCTATCTAATTCTTCAAATTCAATTTCAAACGATGTATTTAATGGAGAAAATGTATCTATCAAATGGAGAGTCCAGTTCCACAAACATCAAATATAGCTACCTATTTCCTCCAGCATTATCAAAATTATTTTTTTCACCTTCTCGTTTATTTTTTTTTAATCTTCTATTCATTAATGTCACAAACAATCTATACATCCCATTCATATCTGTTACTTCCAAATAACTTTATACACACTTCCTATCTCCCAGTTTAGTCACCGACATGATTTGCATCTGTTTCCATTCTGTAGGTATACCATATTTCATTTATTCCACTGCCCAGCGCTTTTAATCCACTCTCATTTAAACATCCCCATATTTCAATCGCCAGTCTGTCAGGCCCTGGTGCACTTTTGATTTCATGCTTAATATATTTATTTATCACTTCTTCCACCCTTATATCCTCCTTAACTCTATTCAGATGTGCACCATTTTCCGTTTTATTTGTAACAATATTCATTCCATCATCCACTTCCCTCTTACATTTTTCCTCCCATTCTCTTAGCTCCAGCATACATCTCTCTCTCTCTCCCTCTCTTTTTATAGGCGCCTTTATACTATTATATTTCCACACCTTTCTCTCTCATTTCTCTCTCATATTCTCCATTCATTTTTCTCTGTGATGTAGTCATTCTATGATGATTTACCTATTCTTATTTTTTTAGTAAATAAATAAATATACGGTTTTTGACATTAAATAATTAGTATTTCCTGTTTAACATTTTCCTTATCCTAATTAATTACTATAACACAAGATAATTTTTCTTTATCCTAATTAATTACTATAACCAAATAATATTTAACCTACATAACTTTTAACCCAAATAACTATCTACTTCTAAACCCACTTCATAGCCAATTTCTCCCTCGAGAGAGAAGGGAAGACCTTCTCTCCCGACCCTATCTAATTCATTCTGTCATCGACCCCTCAGCACCCAATCTAATCTTGACTTCTTTCTTTTCCAGCGCCCCCACCTCCTACATCCTTCTGCCTTACCATCACCCAAAAACTCTAGAACCGTCTTTTCCAAACTGTCCTTAATCATCCTCTCCTTCTTCCCTCTTCATCTTTCTTTCTACATTCTTTTATTTATTTCTGTCTTTATTATTTTCATTATTTCTAATCTTTTGCCTCCCTTTTCCAAACTAACCCTCCAGTTTTTGCCCAACTCACTGTCACTCCAATCGATTCCTTCATATTCTTTTATACAGTAACTAAAAGAACTATTTTATCTTCCACGTACCTTACATTCTTTTTTGCTCATCTATCCAATACTTATTTCCACCATTCTCATTCCCATATCTAAACCTTTCCCATGCTCAGTCCCGCAATTCCCCATGTCCCGCAATTGCTCAGTCCCGCAATTCCCCATGCTCAGTCCCGATACTAAATAATTTGCAATTCCCTCCTCATTCATAATCTACTTATACTTACCGTTATATCTACTTTCACCCATGATTCCAACCCTTTCTACACTTTCATCCTTTCTATTACCTCTCACACTGCTTCACTATCTCCCATTCTCTTCTCAAACCATCTATTTGTGGAGCATCTAATCCTCCTATTCACATTTATTCTACACTTAAGCATTGATTCTCACTTATACCTTTTCCTCCAGTTTTTATTCCTTGTATGTATACTTCCTTAACCAACTTACTCCCTTCATGCTTCAATAGTTTCCTCTCAAAATTTACCATAATTTTCACTCCGCTTATCCAGCATTTAAGTATTTCCCTAAATTTCTTTTTCTTCCTCATCTATCTCTCATTTACCTTATATGAGCTACTCATATTCGTGTAAAAATTTTCTGTTGCTTTTTACGTATCCCAATTTTTTATTATCTCTTCCATAATCTCATGCATGATTCCATCTCATACCAGTTTTCTTTTTCCAGTCTCTCGGACATTTTCATTTTTTCTCTTTCATTCCAAAATGATCCTTTATTTCTTCTTTCAGCAATTCCTCCTCTTCCATCTATTCTAATAAGCTTTTTCCTTCCAATTATGTTACTTTATTTTTTTTTCACTTTTTTTCCACTTATATTTCTTTCCATATGTTCATTTGGAAGAAATGTCACGAAATTTTCTTAATCGACTGATTTTGTACTTCAGTTAACAAAACCTATATAAATTCATGTTATCAATTGAAAATTGGGTTTTAAAATTTTCACTTGATCAAAATGATTATATTATATGATAAAATACATTGTTCTCTACTAATATAATTATCTAATAAGTTTTCATAAAATGATGGATCCATCAAACACCTATATTATACTAAAACATCACTTGGAAGAGGATGAAGGAAATAGTGGAATAGAAATATTCAAATCGCGTACAAAAGGGATATGTTAAATGAAAGATGATGGAAGATATATTCTGCATATAACACATATAGATAGATCTGAGAAGTATGTAGCAAATTTGTACTCTGAAGCCCTTCTCAGATGAAACAAAGATGTCTTTAGATAATAAAGATGTTATAATGAAATTTGCTTTAGCTATTTACTAGGTGCAAAGTAAACTATATATATCTTCTGCACAGAATTTGTTTTATATAACACTTGAAAATGTTCGAAGTGGAACCTCGTTGAGGTAAGCTATACCATTTTATCTAAATGATCGCTTTTAATTATGGTTGCGCAATAATTCTATAAAATGTTCGATCGCGTTTTGCCTCGTGCAGGAGAAATCTGTAACTACCTACTATAAAAAGGGATTGAAAACGTAATTTAATAATTTATTTGGTAGTAAATCTAATTAAATCGGGTCTACCAAGAAACACAAAGCAAATCATTTGTTAATAAATTTTAACTAAGAATAAATAAGATTAGTGACAAGAATAAATTTAGGAATTAATTTTTTATATATTCTATTTATATATATATATATATATTCACCACTAAATACTGTAAAATAAATATCTGTTGTTTTATTTTATTAGTTTTATTTATTTACCTATAATTGAATCTTTATTTGACTAAAATCGAATTATGATTTTATTACAAGTAGAGATTTACGTCTACAAATAGATTACAAATAGAGTTATTACGACGACAAAGATTTACGAGCGACGACGAAGACGATAACGACCGAGTGTTGTTACGTATTGTTACCCCTATTTTACAAAGAAATATATAATCTAGTGACAAATCTAGTAACTTTATTAAATCTACTTATTTTTTTCACACCAAATTTTCCACAATTAACTGTGATTTTTCAAATAAATATATGGCGCGGGACCGCTGCTATCTTCTTCTTGCATTTTAAATCTAATGAAATTTACCGCCATTACAACTGTCAAAATTCAAATTTTCCGCCATTGTTTTAATTACAACTGTCAAAACTCAGATTTCTCACCAAAATTCCGCCATCTTGCATTTCGCGGATGCGCAGTTGAAGTGCGTAAATGTGGGTCTAGTCCCTGTGAATTTACACTATTTTTTAGACTACTATTTTCAAACTAGTCAATAAATATTATTATAAAAAACTTACATTTGTGCAGTAGATATCACAACACTATACTATACTTAAGTTTATTTTGAATTAAAAGAAATTCAATATTCAACTCGTGTAGCGCAGAAAAAAAAACTGTTTTTACATGGGATGCTTTCCCTACACTCACTTTTCGCAAGTTACTTTCCAACAGCTGTCCGGTACTTGCTATAATTGCCCCTTCCCTTCTAATGTGGTTCCCCTTAAACTGTCCCTGTTTTGTTACCTAGTAGGCGTTGCTAAATAGACTTAATCAGTTTTCCCTTCTCTTACTCTAGCCGTCGAGAAGCATCCTGTATTTTGAGCTAGCACGGCCTAGCCCGAATAGGCTTGGCTAGACACGCGTTAAGATCGCTGCGATGATCATCTTCTAAGGAGCGGCTCCTTACCTACTTCTCACTCACCTTTTCTACTTCTCACTCACCATCTTACAAGTAGAGCCCCTCTTACTATCTTACTACTCTTACTACTCTTACTATCTTACTATCACCATCTTACTAGCTCAGTTGATCTAATAATTCGCAGTGATAGTCAATAAGAATATTTACTGTGGCTATATAATATCGCTGTGGCTCAGTCTGATATGAAATGAACTTCAGTCTGATATCAAATGGCCGCGACAAAGCAAGCGGCAAACGACATGGCCTAATTGGCGCAGCTTTATCGCGGCCAGCGATGTGATCTAAATGCGTTGTGGTATTCCCGTGTTCCCGTTTTCTCGATATAGACAAATACCATAGCAGGCTTTTCTGTTGGCCTTATTAAGATATACAATTCCGTAGTATATTATTTTAATGTATCTCATAAGTTTTAGCCAGCGTTAGCAATGTAAGCGCCCGAAAATAAGTTTTTTACGACTTGATTACAAAACATCGACGCTTCGCTACTTTTTATAAATAAAATATGAATGTATTATACATATAAACCTTCCGGAAGAAATTCTCTACATGAAAGTGAAAACCATATCACAATCCATTGCGTAGTTTAGAAGAACTAAGCGCGAAAATAGACAGACAGAGAGACAGAAACATACATACAGACAGACAGACAGACAGACATACAGGCACACACAGGCATCAGGCATCCATACAGACGGACAGACAGACACATAGACAGTCAGAGAGAGACAGACAGAGAAAGGCAGACAGAGACAGACAGGTAGAGGCAGACAGACAGAGACAGACAGACAGACAGACATAGACAGACCGACTCGCGGATAGTTATGTAGTGATAAAGTGCTAAAAGAACTTAGGATGGTTAACTATACTATTATTAACATTTTTAACATAATTCCTATAGAAGAAATAGAGAGATCTTAACATTGTTTATGGACATTTGCGAATTGAGAGTAGTTTTCAGCTGAAATTGTTTGTGACATTTATGCTTCTCAATGACTAAGGAAATCAATTTATTATTGAACCATATCGGAAAGCTGTTATTATTTTTATTACGGAATTTAGGGACATTTAACTCAATCACAGAATACTTCTGCTATACCTGTATTGCTTCATCTATTTTTTTAATTATAAAACTAAGAGAGGTTTAAAATTAAGGGAGTTTGTTATAACAAGGCTCATAAATTAACAGCTTTCAACAAAAGAATCAAGTGAAAAATTTATTCTGAATAAAAATAATACCTTAGTTTCCTTTAATGCAATTTATATAGAACTAAAACTTTTGTTCCACTCTGCTTAACGTCAAGTGTTGCGAGTAAGATATAAGTTAGTAGAAATACACAATATAATAAACGTTAGGTCCCCAAAATACGCGAGTAAACAAAATGGAAGATTACTATGAAGCTCTAGAAACTGCATACAGTTTATCCATTAAAGTTTATAGATTTGAAATTCTAGTTCTATAAATTTTGATGGGCTTTTTATTGTGTACAGTTTCTAGAGCTTCATAAATTAATCTTCCATTTTGTTTACAATGTTTAACGGTATACATAGTGGATCTAAAGTTTTAGGGATATATAAATTGCATAAATAGAAACTAGGGTATTAGTTTTATTCATATTAAATTTTTCCCTTCATGATTTTGTTGAAAGACTTTTGAGCATTGTTGTAACGAACTCTCTTAATTTGGAATGTTACTTCGCCACTTGTATAGTTTCAAATCATATCTTCGTTCAAGATTCTAGGAGCCATACGTTTTTCAAAGTGCTATTTGTGAGGAAGGTCATCATATCAATCGATGTCGATATTATTGCTTTTATGGATAAATGCTTTCCACTAATTACTACTTAATTACTACAGAATTAAAGACATAGAAGACTCTCGTGTAATATCACTGACAAAATTAAAATAAGAGGTTTCTTGAGGTGAGTAGGCAATTCGGACAGTAAAATATATTAGGATGTACATTGTACAGCGCCATCGAAAAATTATCTCGCTTGAGGTACGTTATTTTGAAAGGCAGCTGTCTTCTTACTCGCCACATCCATCTGGCTTTGGATACTTTCTTGTACTGCGAGCTAGATGCTGTAATTAGTTTTAACTGATCAATAACGTAACCGAAGTGATCTAGATATAAATATAATCAACTTAAAAATGATTAACATTTAAATAATTTAATAAATCTCGCAAAAATTGTAGAGATTGTAACTTGTAGAAAAATGTTCCTCCCTTCTCACTACTTCTACTAAAAGGTTTTACCTATCCGAGTGGTTAAAAAAAATGAACAACAAAATTTCAATCATTCGCATAGGTAAGAGACCACACTTTCTTATTTCCTATTACAAGACCACCGGTTTGTCCGTCCATCAACACCTCCTCCAAAGCTAACAAATAAATATTAAAGACAAGCGCTCATACTTTCCGCATTTATTCAACACAACACAAAACGAAAATTATATTGGTGTTCTGCCAAGTAAAGCATTTTATGATTGCGATAGTGTGAACGAAGAAGACAGAGATATATTTTTAAAATGGCACGAAGAACATAAAAATGATGTATTTAACATGAAGACTGAAATTGGCGAGTACTGTACTAGTGATGTAAATATATTAATGGCGACCTGCTTAAAGTTTAGACAAATGTTTTGAAATGTATGTCCATTTACAGAAGCGTGCAGACCACTGTCTAACTCCCCGTTTTGTCTCAAACCAATCAGAAAGCTTATCCTTCACTCTCGTCCTGTCAAACATTCCATCATACAAATCCTTAATCATAGGTACCAGCCTTCTAAGTTGTGTAAAATGATCCTTAATTTGATCCCTTTAAACGCTGACCATACTGCTGTGACATATTGTCCAATATCAATGCAAATTAAAACTAATAAGAAGGTAAGACAAATTCTTGTTTTTTTTCTTTTTTTTAATGCGGCATCTGCAAAAGGATTTATTATGAACGGCATCGCTGTGTATTATAATATGTGCGTATTTGTGAGATGAAAGTGTAAAGTTTGGATGGATGGATAGAGAGGCATTATATTCAAGGGACCATATTATGTTCGTTTTGTAAGGTGTGCTGTAATATGCAGCATGTTTGATTCAGTGGAAGTTTATTACGGATCGATCGATGTTAGGAATGGTTTACTCTTCTACGTTAGAATTCCAAGCTCGCATAACTTTTCGAAAATTTTTGGGCTATGCATAAAATTGATTAAATGTTGCTGCTGAAGGTAAAGGCGATTTCCAATAAAAATACTAATATGTTTTGAAAGCTAGTTGTTGCATACTATAGAAACCCGTTCATCTGAAGTCTTCATTATTTAGGGACTTGAAATATTTAAGGATCTTTTGAATGGGAACAAAGAGCACATAAAAATTATTTGAAATTAACAATACTCTTTCAATTGCAATATGAGACAAAGTTTTTGCATTATTAATCAACATCAAATTTTTTAATCCAGTCATGTTATTCTTCATTTAAAGATGGAAATGAATGGTTTAGTTTAAATCAAGATTTTCCGTAATAATTTGTTATACGGAAGGTTCTTCTGTACATAGATTTTTTTCTTCAACGCTATTAATTTGTCTACAGCAATTGAAACTGACATCTGTTTCCCGCATTGATTTGTTAAGAATATTCAAATGATCAAATGTTGTCGTCGTCTTAACCTGTTACGGTGATCGACCCGTGTTAAATCCCATAAGCAAAGCCTATCTTTCATCGCGCTAATAATTTTTGCGTTAATAATTAGTTGTTGGAATCAGTCTGATCATTTTTCGTGTAAATCGGTATAACCCGTGCTAGCTTAAGAATATCCGGGAAAATCTCCGACGGAGAGCATTCGTTAATAATATTTTTAAGGGATCTGCAATACGATTTTCAACGTATTTCAATAGGAAACAAGAATTACATCCGTTATCCGTCACTGGTGGTAAGAAGAAATTGTTATTTGTCCAGATTTGAGATGCATAATTGTTTGTTTTAAATACTGCAATATTGTTGGCAATTTGAGTTGCGTTGTCAACAATGTGTTGACTCAGAGTGTTATACATGTCGTTTTTAGAGGTATTACTCCCTCCGTTCCAAAATAAGATTCAGGGATCTTATTTCTTCCAAAATAAGTCTCCAATTTCATAAAAACATAATGTACTTTCACAACAAGACTACAACATAAAATGGCAAATATTTGAAATTAGTAGCTATAAACGGTCAAATTCCTGATATGCTGCCTGAATTCCGGGTTCAAAACAAACTACATTGCCTAACAATGTTCCCTACAAACGCAATTTATCCTTGCTCATGTGAGGAAGCTTGTAATCTTGGTGACACGCTTTATACACGCCCGTAATGAGTTCATCAGTACTGGAGCTTTGTCTTGTAATGATTGAATGGCTTTAAAGTAACTCATCTCAAGTACATTGAAATCGGGGCTGTTTGATGGTTGACAATTCATTTTTTTGTTCAACCCATTTTCAATAACAGCGCGAACAACTTCCTCATCATCAACAATGCAATATCGTTCAGCATTTTCTTGCTGGATTTTGATTTGCATGGTTCTACTACCAGTAAGCTATTTTTCTTTTATCGTGGGAATTATTTTCTCTATAATTGTTCGAATATAGACTGATTGAGTAACTTCGACGGGTGTCGTCACTAATGTACCACGTTGATGATCTTTTGAGTTCTTTTTTGCTGGTTCTTGTACCACAAAAGGCTAAATACCAATTCTTTTATTAAAATCAGATTTTTGATGAGGATCGTACCGACGTCGTGCAGCAGCAATGGAAAATATATATGCCATTTATATAATAGTAGCTAAACCCGGCCACGCTTCGCTGTGGCTCAGTCTGATATGAAACGCGGCCACGCTTCGTGTTCCCGTATTCCCTTGTTCCCGCATTATAAGTATATAAAAACTCTCGTATTGGAATGTAACGTTGTGTGAAAATTTCAAGTCAATCGATGGAGTTCTAAACGAGGTTATCGAGTTCTGCAACATACGCAGACTGAATGTTTATATATAAGATAACTTAAAATTTAGGTTTAAGAAAATTTGTTTAAAAAAAATGTTTTTAGAATTACAATATAAAATATTGGTTATACTATCGTTAAGTTATAAATATAAATGCCAATTAATATACGTGAGTAACTGCTTATATAGACTTGCTACTTACATCAGCAAACGTCTGTCTAGTCGAATACCTGTACTTCTTACGGACAGGGCTCTGTGTTATTACTAACATACACACACAAACATAGCTCTATATTACTTATACCCATTAGAAAAACGTAGCGACATCTACTAGATTAGTAAGCAAAGACCCCTAAGTGAAAACGAACATGTGCAAATAGATGAAGAAATGATGAGAGATGAAGCAGAGACATAACTTGTTTAATGGCAGTTGTTTCTGAAGATGATGGTGATTCAGATGCCAAAGATTGTTTTCCTGAAACTATCTATCATACTGTCTATCGCCCATCTATCAAATATCATCAATCTTAAGACATATTTTACCGTTCAGCCATACCATCAACTAGCAACCAAACAGTTGCAGTTGCCAAACAGTTGCTTGCAGAATTTGAAGCGTTTGACGGTTTTTGATTCAAATTACTCGGAAAACGATCATAACAAAATCTCAAGGAGTAGTACTATTATATAGAAGAAAATTTATGAGGGGTCTAAGAGTGTAAAAGCGTCAAACTAGTTTGACAAAGCTACATTCACTGAACAGATGACGATCTAAATACTGACAGCCCTCTATCCATTTTCTAAAATTATTTCCTGAAAATTTTAGTAGTGAAATTGTTGCTGAAATTAATTTCTATATTTGACAATAAAAGTGACACAATTTGCGAAGTGTCTTAAGAAAAACTCACATGCTAAAAGGGTAGTGCAAATAATGACAATCAAAAGCTTTTTATTCAGTCTGCAGAATCTTTACCTAAATGACAATGCGAAAGCTTTACCAAGAGACTCTCCCAGATTCTATAAGCTACACAAATTGAGACCAATAATTGATATACTCAAAACAACATTTTCTAAATCATATTCATCATCTCAAAACATCAGTATAGGTGAGTATGATTGGATTAAAAGGCTGTAGTAGTATGATAGCTGGGTTATATTATTACAATTGCATTTTATGACGTTTATAAAATGAAGCTTCGCATATATGATGCTTCTTTTATAGAATAGTAAGGATAATCAATGTTTAGGTAGTGTAAACTCTTACAATTTGTTGACAGCTGTTGGGAAGAGTTGCCAGAGCCAATGATGATCGTCTGGAAAGTATGAAGTAGAGCTATGTATATTGTTGAAATAAGTT
>WYDF02002945.1:0-14031 GCA_009867245.2 Adranes taylori
GTTAAAGATCAAGCCGCATATCTTTTACGTTAGTGGGGGGAAATGAGGAGAAATCTTTGATAATTTTAATGGTGGACTGGGCACCATACCTCTTAAAGACATTTGGTACTCAAGAAAAATAACTAACGTATTTACAAGTCATATAAAAACAATTTAATTTGCTAGGCAGCCATTAATACTTACCAATCGTGAATCAGTGATATGTTCCGAATATAAGTCTTTAATCAGCATGTCCAATGTACGTTCGCGTTTCCGTGCAAATGTTGGCGTTTCGAATGTAGCTTTCTCGCCGTTTATTAACTTGACAAGAAGGAAATCTCTGAACATGTCCGGACTTTCGAAAATTGGCGGACAGGGTAGGCTTGGTCCAAACAGCGGCACTGCTTCATCGGAAAACACGCAGAGACGATAATGCTTATTTTTATCTACTGTTACTACGGCGAATATGTCTGTTAGTTTTGATATAAGATTCAGTTAAGGAATATATTCGTATGAATCAATTTTCTATATTGAATGAATCTTCGAATAATTCGTCTGAAGATGTTATCTTAAATAAAGAAACCTACTTCAAAATAAAAAATGGAATAATATATCACATATGATTCAATTTTATAAAATTATTTAAATTTTTTTATAAATTATTACATCTTGATAAAAACGTGAAAGGTGAAAAAACAAACAATTATTTCTGCGTTAGTATATTGTTCTACATTTCCATTACTTGCAAAATATGACCTAATGTTGTTGAGAGTGTAATAACTCAAAAAAAAAAAAGAAAAACTAAAAACAAAAACAACTAAATGCGGAAAGCGTTGACAGTGAAATATTTTTATGTATTTTATTTATGTTTCCCGCTTGTTCACAACTTTTAGTATCTATAATAAAGTATGCATAATATAGCTACTATATATTATGTTGTTATTATACGCTTAGACTAAGTAAAACATATTTAATACCTATCTATTAAAAGTAGATATTTATGTTATACATATATTGAGTTTTAATAAATTATTAGGTAACAAAAATACCGTTGAAAAATATTTTTTAATCTACCTAATGTTATTAACGAAATGAAATTTAACATAGAATATAATAGCCTTCGGAAACATAAATCTTAGAATGCCAGGCCAGTTTAACGTGAGACCTCAAGTTGGAACTGTTCTCTTTGTTCCAGCGGTCCTTAGTGGTCTCGCTGAGGACACGGGTAGCTAGCTACGTAAGTAGTCCGGGAGTTTGTGTCGGCAGGGAAAAATGACTCTAACTAGTAATTAATGAAACAGCATTAATGATTTTACAATAATGCTTCTAGATAATAGGTTTACTTGGAGATGGGGAATAGATAATAGACTTATAGGTGTTTATAGATAATACAAACAAAGAAGAAATTTAAACGCAAATGTCAAATTCATATTAACCTTAAAATCGCATCAATGGTGGCTAGCGAACAAACGATAGCTATAATAAATCAATCAATATAAATGAGTACAAAGCGTTAAAATAAGAGGTGAATGTAACGTAGTGCAATGTGCGGTGATAAAATATGAACAACACAGCACTAATGCGGGATGTATGTAAAAGCGTTGTATAATGAAACGGGCAGGCGGAGGAGAGGAGGGGGGGGGGGCTAATTTAATAAATTTATATAGATGATGGAAATGGTAGGAATACTAGGAACCACTATGAACTGCGTACCAGTGGTCGTAAATATTATTGTTGTCGAGTGACTAAAACTAACACCTGCGCTGTAGGTTAGAACCATGCACACTGTAGTGGGTAGTACGAAAACGAATCCACTATATGATTAGTAACACCCCGGTAGTAGTACGTGAGAATTATATACTCCAGCAGCAAATAGGTTGGTGGTATATGGTATATAGAATCGCTTATCAAACGCGTTATTTTCCCGACGACTGTTGATGACTATCTGCTTCGGCTTGGCTGGTAGCTGTAGATAGCTGTTGCTGCAAATTAGGAACTCCATTCATTTAAAAATTTCACGGCTATTTATAAACCCTAAGCCGTCGGTGTGATTCTACTCTGTGTGATAACATATGCTTCGGCATAACAGATTGCCACCCAGCAAACAGCTACGAGCTAGCACACCTTTCAACTATTACATCGCAGGCTGCTAGTATCTTAGACAGCATTGCTAAAATCTCTACTCCCAATATATGTACAGACAATAAGACATTACGTTCGATTACTTAGCTGTGAGGCGCGGCGTATGTTTACACACACAACACGCTCCACGCATTTTAATCGTTAGACCGTTCGTTAAGACCGTTTACGTCAACACACACATTGGAGCAGCAGACCGTACATATGGGCAGATATAATGCTTTCAAATTTTGTAGCTAACCTTTTCATATACGGATGGCGTATTTTTATTGATTTTATTTACTAATGAAGGCCCAAGTAGAAACATGCTATATTACAGATTGTCAGGGAAAAATAAACTACTTGGAGATGGGGAAACATAAGAAATGTAAAATCCCCAAACTGGTAAAACTAGTATGCTAGTTATATGTACTTACAGGTACTTAGTTTTATTGATTTATTGTTATTGACATTTTGTAATCGTAACAGGATATTTAAACATGTTACATATGGACTGGAATTAAAGAAGATTGAGGGCAGATTAAAGTAAAAAATAAATGAATTTATGATGGAAGAATCAGTAACACAAATTGTTAAGGAAGGCACACGAGAACGAGAGCATGGGATAAAAATATACTAGATGTACTAATACTGGACTAGACTGGTTAACTGTAGAAGGGACTGTAAAAAGGCATTTAATGTTTCTAGATATGCTCCATCTCAGTAGAGCCCGGCGCATTTACCATTCCAATTGCATATTTGATAAATTGTCTTATAATATTGGTTAGTGCTTAGGGGTCGATTATTATAAACTTTTGCTCAGTAAGGTCCGAAGCAATCACCGTTCTGATTACTTATTTAATAGAACGTATGTTGACGCCGCGTTTTTGAGGTTATGTTTATTAAAATTAGTACGAAATTTGAAGTGCATGCCGGTAATGCAGAGTTCTGCGTAGTTGAATGTCTATAGTGCTTTTTATTCTGCGGAAAATGGGGCCTGTTCTTTATGTAATATTATTTGAATTTGCAATAGATGTAATGAAATATATCTTTATTATAAATATTAGATCACAGCGGATTTAGGCGCTGCACTTCTTCTGGTCGTACGATTGGATTCGACAATTTTATAAAAGGATTTCAGCATATATATATATATATATATATATATATATATATTGCTTTGTACACAATAGTTTGCTTACTTAGCGTTATTTAAAATCATTTCCGTACGCAATAAGCAAAACAATATTTATGCTTTTTTATTCTTCCGATTTAAAATATACGAATTATAATGTTCGTTGCTGTTTACCACGATATTACTATCAAAATATTGTGAGAATCTGTACTATTGTGGACTCACTGTTTGTTTCCACAATTTCTTCTTGGAATTTGTCGTGCTTAGGATAGACAAAAGATAATCATTCACTATTCTTCTATTTCTCGAGTTCTTACTGTTGATTTTTTACCTATAACAAAATTAATACGTGGATAAAATATGTCCTCTATTTAGTTTTTTGACTGTTCGGTGCGAAAATAACTGTGTGCAAATGTATAACAATTTGTGCGCAGAATACATGAACGCATCTTAAAGAGAACTTTGATTCCACAAAATGCAACCTCTGCGTAAGTTTTGAAACATCTGTGCGCAGCCGTGCACCCGCGCAGCTTAGAGGGAACTACGGGTGGATAATAAATAGATTGTAATTTTCTTGTACAGTATTTTACGGATTCCAAATTATATTTTTTGGCCTTGGAACAGATTTTTGATCTGTACTTGGGACGTATGGCCTTTAGAAATAATTTAAATACGTGGAACAGAAGACTTATATATATGATTAATGTACTCTTTGGCACCTAGTTTCTTGGAAACAGATGAAATTTATCAGACTATTGTAATATTTTATTGCAATCTATTTCTTTATTTTACTTCCTACTTAGTCATAAATCCTTTAGGTAGAAAGTGTTGACAGTTCGTTTTCTCCCTTTTCTCGGACAGCTTATTTCATAGCCCAGCTCGCTGTAGTGTTTGTTCGATTAGTACGTCTCTAAATAAGTTCATCACAACAAAAAGATAGTATAAGTGTATTGGGTGTCACTTTTCAACGTCGATTAAGGATAATTGATGTTCATACTGCGATTAAGGATAACGCTAAAATATTTCAGTTTGTTTGAAATTTGAAGGTTAATCTTTAATGAAAAGGTTTTGTGGCTCTGTTTTTTTTTACGATTCACTAACAAAAAAGCTATGATATTTTTCTGGAGTTAAACTTGAAGGAGTTTCATCAAATCCGTTCCACCAAAACTTTGAGAGTTAGAGTTTCCAGTGGGTTAATACCTTATCTCTAAGGTAGCGATATTCTCCGTAACTTCTATAATAGTTGCACTATATGGCAGTTTCATCTCGAGCAATCCCGTGCATTATATTTCGCAGAGTAGGCCCAATAATTGTGCCCTGTGGAACACAATATGTTTGATTTACTTTAACGTGTTTACCATTTGTGTTCTACAAAAGATTCATCTATCATTATTATGGCGCATACATGTCGCGTTTTCCGATTGGCTGCTATGAGCTTTCGTCGAGTTCGGTGATCTTTTGTAATGTGTGTGATGCATTCCCACTCACGACGATGCTAATATTGAGTCCTAGCGACTTATCACAGAATGGCGCAAACAAATATCTTAATATTTAGAATAAAAACGTATTCGGAAATATGTTGCTTGGGCGCTAGGTCAGTTTAACGTGACACCGCACGCTGGAACTGATGTTGTCCCTCCAGTCCTCAGTTTATTCAGGGCTCAAGCAGTTAGTTGGTGAATAAACCAAGGTTGTTGTTTTTATTAGCTATGTAATTGAACTTAATGCTAATGAGTGAAACAGCATTCAATATTTAACAAAACCGACTATTATTTTTCTAATATAAACAGAGAAAGAAAATATTAGTTAACGATCAAATAAAAAGAATATCAAATTAAATAATTATAGCCTTTATGGCCGTTATCATAACATATAATAAACAAAGTACTAAAGCCAAGCGCTTTTAATAAAACGGTGCAAAGGTAATAATAATCAAAAGCGGTGCAAATGAATATAGCAGTGTATGTAAAGTAATACAACAAATGCGGTGTTAAAATAATCGAACAATAACTATACGGAAAGCATGTAACAAGGCAGTCAATCATACAATGGGAGGGCCAAGGCAAATTTCAATGCACAATAGGTATAAAGGGCACCACAGGAGTCTTCTGAAATAACTATTAGTTACAGTAACCTTAGGTAACGCAGGTGTTAAAGTCATCTGAGCCACTAAAACTAACCCTTGTGAATGTAGTTTAGCGTTATAGGCCTTAGTAAATGTAATGGTGAAGGAAAACACTAGTGTGAAATGTCGGATACCTTTTAATTATGAATAACGGGTAGGGTAGGAACACTCGGTGTTCACTACTAGTTACAATAACACTCCCGTGAACGTAAGTGTTAATGTCACATGGGCCACCAAAACTAACCCTGTGAACCTAAGTTAGTGTTGCGGGTACCCTTGCTAAAATGGAATTACTACCGGTTCCAATAACACCCTCGTGAATGTAGGTGTCACTGTCGCCTGAGCATCAACAACTAACCCTCGTGAACGTAGGTTGGCGTTTGCCGCCTTAGTGCAGGTAACAGAATCTGCAATTATTATTGGCTACAATACTACACTCGTGCACGTAAGTGCTATGGCCACCTGAACATACGGTACTAGTACTAACCCTCGTGAACGTAGGTCAGTACTGGATGTATGATAGTAAATAAATCAGTAAAGGAAATGCTATCAGTTACAATACTACCCTCGTGAACATCGATATCAATGTAACCTGAACTACTAAAACTAACCCTCGTGAACATAGGTCAGCGCTAATTGCACTCTAACTTAGGAAACATACTCTCGGTCACAATAGATTCCTCGTGAATGTAGGTGATGCTATCGTCACCCGAGCGCTCAATATAAACTCTCTTGAACGTAAGACAGTAATGCGTGGGTTTAGTTAAAGAGGAGAGGTTAGAGGGATGTTAGAAGGAGGGATATGGCTATTGAAAACATGCATGCAATTCAGTCAATCAACATATGGTATGCATAACCGCTCACAAATATACTACTTCCCGGCGACTATTGCTGGTGGTCGAGCGGCCTGTTGCTTCGACATGGCTGGCTATGGTTCAGCTTGGCTGCCTCAGCTGGTTGGTCTGATGCTGGATGCAGTTGGACGGTCGGTCTTCGAGTTGACAAGGAACTGATTTTACATGCTTAGAAATCTCGCTTTTATAGACGCGTGCCTCACATAAGCTTTATTTCTGTGACGCGGTCCATACACGGAACTCTTGGTCTTATCCCTACCATTTGTGTCTACATAACACACAACTCCATTCAAGCGGCTTTCTCACGGATTTCAATAGAAACAACGGATCAGGAGTAGCAACACTCTCTGTGGCAGGAGTGAACGGCAGGATTAATGCGGTATATTACAGTGTACCAGTGAATGGCGCCAGCCAGTATATTATAATAGCAAACTTAAATAGGCGACCAAATATTCCCACTTAATATACGCGGAATTATAGAGAATACATTCTGCTCGCAGCGGTAGGAATTGTTTACATTTAATACATGCATTTCATTTATTATTAATATAGGGTGCCCGGAATTCGTTTAATTTATTTGATATAATTTAATTTAATCTTTTCCCAGGCACAGATTTGACAACTATTATTTATTTATAGGGAGGATTATATAAATCTACTGATTTAATCTTATGTCTCGTAACAACGTTGTTACATGCGTTTGTACGCAAGTTAAACTGTCTACCATTTTTTTCCAAATTGCCTGATAGCCTTTTTAATATTTTGCGTGTTAATAAGTTTGAATATAAGTCTGAACGGTTTTGCTATATCTTCTTTTACCTTATGTTCTGCTATGGGCACTAGTAGCGCAACTTTCTAGTTGTGTACCATTCTCCATTTCGTAGAGCATCTATTATACAATTTTTACAACATTTTGGGTGTCCCACAAGGATTTTTTGAATAAAGTCATTCAGAATGCCGCTCGGTCCAGAGTTTTGCCGTTGCTTGACTTGTTCGTTGATATGTGTAGTTCGTTCTGGTTGATCTCGAGAATCTGTTCTATTATTGCTCACTGTTTTTTCCACAATTTTCTTTTGAAGTTTCTGCTTAGAATAGGCAAAAGATACTATTCATTCAGTATCTTCTTTATTACTCGAGTTCCTAGTGTAGATTTTATTTTTAGCGGAAACAATATGCAGATATTAAATTATGCTTCTCTTCTACAGTATTTTACGGAATCCAATTATCCCGATTATATTTTTAGCTTTATGTTGTTTATTTGATCTGATCTTGGGGTGTGTGACATTTAGAAATAATTATAATTCATGGATAAGGAGACTTACATTACATGGTACGTTGATTCTTCTTGTAGTGTAATGACCGCTGTCGATCGTTGACTCTCATGTTGGCTACCATATTTAATATGATCGCCTTGTTCACAGCTGCTCGAAAGATCTGGGCTGTAGTTTTGCCATACTATTGTCGTAGATTCTTAAGCCAAGATGTTGTGCGACGTCCTACGCTTCTTTTACCCATGATTTTGCCTCGAATGATCAGATGTAGGAGCTCATATCTATCCGGTTGCCTCATTACGTGCCCAAAATATTCGAGCTTCTGTTGTTTGATAGTGTTTACAATCACGAGGTCTTTGTTCATGCGCTCAAGGACTGTTTGGTTCGTTACTCTCTGTCCACATTTCAAATGCTTCTATCCGCTTTAGCAATCCGTCTGTTAAAGTCTAGGTTTCAGTACCGTATAGCAAGACTGGAAATATATAGCATCTTACCATTTTCATTCGTAACTTTAGGTTTAGACTGTGACTGTGTATTTAGGTTTAGACTGTGACTGCATAAAAACATTTTTCAGTTTGACGAAGTTAGTTCGTGCCTGAGCGATTCTGGATTTGATCTCTACGCTAGGGTCTCATTTATCATTAATACGCGTTCCTAGATATTTTAACTTGGTAACTCGTTCTAGACGTTCGTTCTCTACTACTATACCGTTGTCCTTACACCTGGATTTTTACTTATGATGAGGTATTTGGTCTTTTTTATATTGAGCTTTAAGCCGTAGTTCCTGCATGTGTTCACCAGGAGATTGATTTGTGTCTGAAGATGCTCGCTTGAGTTTGCCAGCAGCAACGTGTCGTCTGCTTATAGGATATTATTGATCAGTTTTCCGTTTAGGATAATGCCATCCTTTTCATCTTCGAAAACTTGAGTATAGACTGAAAAAAAAATTGAAAATTTCGTCTGAGTATAGATTGAATAATAGAGCAGCTAGTATGTATCCTTGACGTACTTCTCTCTTTACTTCAAATTCTTCTGACTGTTGTTGGTTTATTATGATCACTGCTGTTTGTCGCCAGTACAGATTTACGATTATTCGGATATCTTTATCGTTTATTGAGGTGGTTTTGAGTATCTTTATCATCTTGTCGTGGTGGACCTGGTCGAAAGGTTTTTCAAAATCTATTGCGCACATGTATACATCGTGCTTCACGTCGTGACATCTTTAGACTAGTACCTGCGTTGCGAATAACGCTTCTCTTGTGCCAAGGTCACGCCGGAAAACAAACTGCGTATTTCCAATCCTTTCCACAATCTTTTTGTATATTCTTCCGTGGATCACTTTCAAGAATATTTTTAATACATAACTCATTAGGCTTATGGTTCTGTTGTCACTGCATTTGGTCGCACTACCCTTTTTAGGGAGCAGGACGAACATAGATTTGAGCCAGTCTGAAGGTATTTCTCCCGTATCGTGGATTCGGTTGAACATTTTGGTCAGTGTTTCTAAGCCTTTTGAGCTTAGTAGTTTAAGTGTCTCGACCCATATTTCGTCCGGCCCGGTTGCCCTACCATCCTTTGATGACTTTATGGCTCGCTCTACCCTATCTCTTAATATTTGTGGACTATATGTAACTTTCGTACTGCGATTTTCTGCTCTGTTATCGTTAAATAATTCTGTGATGCATTCGAGAAACAGCTGGCCCATCTTTCCAGCTGTTTCTCGATATCCAATATTTTATGTCCGCTTTATGTCCTCTATTATGGGTGGAATCCTTGTACGGCTGGTCCCGACCATTGTTTTTATTTTTTTGTGTAGGTTGAATAGATCGTATTTTCTTTCGTATTTTTCAACTTCAGCGTATTCTTGCATGTGCCAGGATGTCTTGGATTCTCTAAATTTTTTACTGATCAACTTTTGTGTGCGATCATATTCTTCTTTGTTGATGTTCTTATAACTTCTTCTTCTACCCATCAGGCCTATGATTTCAGTAGTAATTCATGTTTTCTTTGCGCCTTGTTGCTTGTTTTTGGTTAGTTTTTCTTCCTGGGTATTTTTGAGTATTTGTTTGCATTTTCCCCATAAGATTTCTGTTGTTTTGAGCATTAATTTTTCCGAATTGTTTTTCCATATATTCCGTCGCCTTTCTACGCGTTTCTGCATTTGACAATTCTTCCTTATCGATCCTATCAGTTCTTTTTTTTGGTTTTTGATGATTCTTTTCAAGCGAATCTTTATCTTTGCCACCAGTAAGTTGTGATTGGATGGTACATCTGCACCAGGACACGTCTTTACAGATGTTATTGAATTTTTGTAGCTTTTGTTTATGCATATATAATCAATTTGGTTCTTCACTACTTTAGCGGGTGAATCCCCTGGTGCTTTCCAAGTGTATAAGCGTTTTTTCGGTAAATTAAAGAAGATATTTGCCACTATTAGCTGTTCTTCTACGCAAAAATTCACAAATCTGTCTCCTCTTTCATTTCTTGGTCCCAAGCCAAAGCTGCCGATAGCTGGTTCTTCTTTGCCTTGTCCTACCTTTGCGTTCATGTCTCCCATAAGTATTGTAACATCTTGCTTTTTTATTATTGACGTTGTCTTATTTCTTGGTAGAATTGTTCGACTTCTTCATCTTCGTAGTCTTGGGTGGGCGCATATGCTTGAATAATAATTTTAATTGTATCATTATTATTCTGTCTGATTGCATTATTACGTTCTTTACAGCTTTAGCTATGTCAAGTGCTACAATTATAGCGACTCCATTTCTGTGTCTAGGTCCTTCTTCACCTGAATAATATACCGTATAGTTGTCTACGGTTACCTGCCCAGAATTTGGCTACCTTATCTCACCGATGCCTAGTATGCCGATTCCTAGTATTTTCATTTCATTTACGGTGTTATGAATCTTTCCAGCTTCGTACATGCTGTGTACATTCCAAGTTGCTATTTTATGATACTCTGTAAGTATGATTGTGACTGACCGGGAGATTTATAATGATGTGGTCTCTCCTTGCCTTCCTCATCCTTATGCCGTTGGCAGTAACTGTTCATCCGCCTTCGGGGCCAATTTGTTAACCCCTGGACAAAAGGGTGCTCAGCACTTGTCGGCTCCTCCACCCTAAGTTGTTGGCCGACAAGTGTTGATTGCTTATTCCAGCAATCACTCGGTCGCTATTGATTACGGCGTCCGTTGATTACGGCACTCTTATTGGCACCTGTTGTCTTGGAAACAGATAAAATTGATTACACTTTTTTTTAGCATTTTATTGCAAACTATATCTTCATTTTACTTGCTACTTAGTTATAAATTCTTTAGACAGAAAGTGTTGACAGTTCGTTTTCCACTTCTCGCACTGTTTTTTCATATTTCAGCCAGCTGTAGTGTTTGTTCGTCTGGTACGTTGCTATATAAGCTCACCACATAAAAACGATAAAATCAGTGTATTGAGTGCCATTATTAACGTTTCAACTTTACTGAGGTTCAGACTGCGCTTAAGGATAACGCTAAAATATTTCAGTTTCAGTTTGAAATTTACAGGTTGAGTTTCAACAGAAAGGGTTTGTGCTCTTGTTTTCTTTACAATCCACTAACGAGAAGGCTTTGATAATTTTCCGGAGTTAAACATGAGGGAGTTAGCTTAAATTCATTCCATCAGTGCCGGATTTAACCACTGTAAGCAATGAATAAATTGCCGCTTTTTTATATAGATTTTTTAAACTTGGTACTATTTTTATTGAAAAAGCAACTTAATATTAGACAATACTTTTGTCTCGATCTTTATTAAACATTTAGTTTTTAATATAAACTGATTAATGTTATTACAAAATTATGTTATACCTAAATATAACTAATATATAAAATTGTTGTAGATAGGTAACCAAAAAATTGGTGACCAAAAGGTGACCAAAATTAATTTTTTGGTCACCTGTCTACAACAATTTTATATATTAGATATTACGGGGCCAATACAACGATATTCAAAAAGTAACCTAAATATATGTTATATATCCAGGGATTATAAATTAACCGCCCCTAAAAAATTTCCGCTATAAGCACGTGCTTATAGTGTTTACTGGGAAATACGGTACTGCATTCCATCACAACTTTGAGAGATTTATTAGTTAGAAACTCCAGTGGGTTAACACCATCGTGATGGCGGTTTTATTTCAAACAATCACCGTCCATTATGTTTCGCACAGTAGGCCCCATAATTGTTTCCCGTGAAACACCGTACGTTAGATTTACTTTAACGTGTTCCCCATTTGTGTCGTACAATTAATACATCTAGCATTATTGTGACGCATATACCTGTGTGTTGCGTTTTCCCGATTAGTTGCTATAAGGTGTCGGCTCTTTCGGAAATTTTTAGTAATGCGGTTTAACAGACGTTCAACTGTCTACCATTTTGTTTCAAGCTGCATGATAGTCTTTCTAATATTTTGCCTAAAGTGTTAAATACGCAAATAAGTCTGAACGGTTTTGCTATAACTTCTTTTAACTTATGTTTTGGTATGAACACTAGTAGCGTAATTTTCTAGTTGTGCATTATTCTCATTTCGTAAAGCATCTGTTAGACAGTTTTCACAACACTTTAGGTGTTCCGGCATTGGTGTTTGACAATGTCATTCAGAATGCTGCTTGATTCAGAGTGTTGCCGTTGCTTGACTTGCTTGTTGCTCCGTGTAGTTAGTTCGTTCTGGTTGATCGTGGGAATCTGTTGTATTGTGGACTCACTATTTATTTCCACAATTTTCTCTTGAAGTTTGTCGTGCTTAGAATAGGCAAAATATAGTCATTAACTATCTTCTCTATTACTTGAGTTCCTCGTGTAGATTTTTATTTTTAGCGGGATTAATACATAGAATTAGCGGCATTAATACGTAGATATTAAATTTGTGCTTCCCTACTACAGTATTTTATGGAATCCAAACTCAGTATCCCCATTATATATTATAGCCTTAGGTCAGATATTTCATCTGGCATTGGGAGGTGTGATCTTTAGATGATACGTGGATCAGGAGATTTATATGGCACGTTGATTATAGAATTTATATTGGCACTTAAGTTTTTAACATAAGTTAGTAATAAGTTTTTTGAAAATATAAATTTATTAGACTTCCTTAGTATTTTATTACAATCTATATCTTCATGTTACTTGCTACTTAGATATAAATTCTTTAGACAGAAAGTGTTGACAGTTCGTTTCATTCCACTTCTCGCACGGTTTTTTTTTCATATTTGAGCTCTCTGTAATGTTTGTTCGAATGGTAGGTCGCTCTATAAGATCACCAGTTTTATCTTATAGCAGTTTTATCTGGAACAATCTCATGTATTATGTTTTGCAGAGCAGGCCCAATAACTGTGCACCGTGGGAAAACATGCGTTAGATTTTGCTTTAATGTATTCCCCATTTATATCGTACAAAAGATACATCTTGCTTTATTATCCGCGCATACATGTCGCGGTTACACGATTAGTAGTTGTTTTAACTATTTCGGTAATCTTTTGTAATGCGTTTATACGGAAGTCTAGCGTTTATAAAATTTTTCCAAATTAATTGATAGCGTTTCTAAAATTTTGCCTAAGGTGTTAAGTACGTACATGGGTTTCTACGATGTTGCTATATCTTCTACCTTGGTGTGACTACTAGCAGAGCTTCTTTCCAAATGAGCGCCGTTCTTCATTTCGTAAAGTACCTATTATACATATTTTACAGCATTTTAGGTGCGCAACCAGTGTTTTGCGGACAAAACTATTTAGAGTGTCGTCCGGTCCAGGGTTTTGCCCCTGCGCCATGCAGCTCCTTGTGGCTAATCGCGAGAATCTGTTTGATAGTAGACTTGCTGTTTATTTCCATAATTTGCTCTTGTCGTCTAAGTCTGGAAGTTTTTTAATATTTTCTCTACTACTGGAGTTTTTAAAGCTCGTTTTCATCTATGGCGAAACTAAGATCTGGATACTAAATGGTGCTTCTATTCTAAAGAATTTCACCAAATCCGATCTACTGAATATATTCTTTGTATACTGAATATATTCTTTGGGATGGAAACAGATTGTTGTTGGGTCCTTGATACTTGTATCAATAGATTAATTTTATCGCACATTGTTTCTTGGAAAATTTATTACAGGTTTTTAGTATTTTATTGCAGTTTAGATTTTTATTACAATTGATATTTAGTTATAAATCCTTTAGGCAGAATTTCAGTTACAAAAAACTCGATATGAATATGTAAAACCTAACTTATTGTAGAAAAGAATCTCTACATTTTTATCTAAACACTTGAGATTCCGCAAAAGAAGATTTTCTTGAATAACCGGATTTTTCGTATCACATTTTTTACGTAGCAATAAAGATGGATTTTTAAGTAAGTAGGCGTTATTTCGAAAATGAAAAGGAATTTTAATAATTATTTGTAATAATTGGGGCAACGTAGACACGAATTTCTAGCATAGGATTATAGCTGTTATCAACTTCTTCTTCTTCTTCTTCCGGTCCCATATGCATCCTGCACGTTGGGGATCTTCCGCACATTCCTCAAATGATTGTAAG
>WYDF02002956.1:0-14031 GCA_009867245.2 Adranes taylori
CAAAATAATATTAGATTTAAATCCTAGGGCGCTTTTTGTGCCATGTTCGGCAGACAGTCTAAATTTAGTAGTAAATGTTTTTAATATTGTTCAGAAGTTATAGATGTTTTTCGGTACTAGTTGCAGAGGGCCGATTCTACCCACCCGTCAAGACCTTATCTTAAGTCGTTCTAAACAAAAATCAAAGATGAGGCCGGTGACTCCTTGAGGCCCATTTGGGCTCAATTTGGGACACCTTTGGGATCATTTTGGGGACCTTTTGGTGTCATTATTGGGACCTTTTGGAATTAGTTTGGAGCCCTTATGGTGACATTTTTGGGCCCCTTTGGAGTCATTTTGGGGACCTTTCTGGACCCATTGGATCATTTTGGGAACCTTTTGGCCCACGAGTTGAATTGATCTAGATTTGATAGATAGAAATCACGACCATTTTCAATGAAAATTAATTTAAGTTGTCTTGAAGATAAATATACCCGTAAAATACGGTGATATCAAACAAAATCTTATGTGAAGGACGAGGTCAGAATCAGGTCAGGACCAGCCAAGTAGCAGCTGATAGGAAACATTGTACAGATTTAGAGTCAAAAGTAACTGATCCTACGGAGAAGCTACAAGATTTAAATGGAAATGAACTTTATGCAAAATTAAGAGCAATAGAAATTTATTCTAAACCCGAAATGAGTCCCATAGAGGCATTGGAATGTATTTATGAAAGTAATTTATTTTCCACTTGTTCAAACCTTGTAATTGTACCGCGAATTTTTCTGACCATCCCTCTGTCAGGGGTTAATGGTTAACTGTCATTATCAAACTTAAAACTAATAAAAAATTATCTACGATCAACAATATCATAAGAAAGACTCTCAGCACTAGCGATGATATCAATCGGACATCAGATACGTGAATCACTTGATTTAGAATCACTTATAAAATTTTTTGCGTCACTTATGCCAGGAAGAGAGTGTGATTCTTCGTTTTTAAATAATTGTGTTAAATATTAAGTTAATTGTTTTATTTGATAGGACCTTAGAGTGAAAATGTGTTCTAAATGTTTTATTATGAAAATTTATATTTAGGCAATTTATTTAAATTATTAACTTAAATTTAAATTATATAAATAATTACAAATAATAAGGAAGAGCAACCTATAAGGCAAGAATTTTTTAATTTAAAAATTTTAAAGTGAAAGAATTTTTTAACCCTCGGGGCGGCCCTATGTATCTAATCAAACTATATTGTACTTAATAAAAATTAATTTCAATATTAAAGCCGTCAAAACTAGAATAATATATTAGTAGAAATATAAGGGTCAATCCAATAAAAGTGACTAATAAAACAATTATATCTAACATTGTGATGTTATTTAAAATATACGCAGCTCAATTTCTTTTTCCATTATTAGTATGTGAGGATTTGTATAATGTAAAAGCATATAGCAACATTTCGATACTAATATTTGTAAATGTCTATTTGACGATGTACATATATTGAAATGTTATATGCTAATAAAAAAAGGCAGGATAATAACTTATGTCAACAAAAACGTAAAAAGTTCAAAATAATTTACATTGCACGACAAATATAAAAATATGTACATACGGAATAATCTTAGGATTACAATTACAATCAAATGTACGTGGAATATTTCTGAAAATTATACTTAGCATGATATATCCGAAGAAAACGTCATATCATATACGTAACACACGTTTGTAATAATCCGAGTACTCAATAAATACACTTGTTTGTCATATACTCAGAATATATGTAACGTTGGTGTGAATACAAGTGCATTAACACAGCAGTTATAGTTGAATTGTAGCCTTTTATTTGATATATAACTTCATGAAAATATTTACCTGAAAAGCCGTGAATACCATGATCAAATTCACCACCATATCCATAACCTAATCCCAATAGTCCTCGTTTCTCTTTCTTCTCTAACGCAGGCTCTTTTTCGTCAATTGATTTCTTTGAACTAGCTGCATTTACCGTGAGGAGATATACCATGAAGGCAAATATTGTTATCTAAAATTACATACTGATATCAGTATTATGCTATTTTTCCAATTTGCAATTAATATTAGTATCAAATTTGTATTAACAAATTAGAAACATTTTCTTTAAAACCCTCCAAGAGTTGTGCGGATTTGACAGATTTCTTTTGTGTGTTCATTGTTGTAATTTTAATATGCAACTTGGATCTATCAATCACCCATTTTGGTAGATTTAATTACCAACCTTAGGAACATCTTCTAAAGGAACAACATTACCTTTCATAATTATTTAGATTTATTCGTTAGCTGTAAGAATATTTATCGATCGAACATTATTCCTTATGTTATTGATATCGTATTATAGTTAATTATATTAATTAATAATTCATCAAATACCGTGAAAAATAAATCAACACCAGCCGACAAATGGGCCGAAACACGATAGCATATATCTAAACGAATGAAGTATGGCCTAGAAAAACAATAATCAAACATTTTCACCGACACCAGCAGAATGGTACAAAGCTTTGTCATGATGCCGCTGCTGGCTGTGTATGCATGTATAAGTGATTTTATATTCTTGCATTTTCCATATTCTTAACGACATTTCTTTTTTTATCATTTGAAATTTTACGATTTTAAAGTTTTCCTTTGGCGGTGGCGATTTTTTTTTACTGGAAGCGTGACTAATGTTCCACCACCTAATTTCTAAACCAACCATATTCACTCTTTGTGCTTTCGACTGATCTTCGATTGGATATTAGTTTAACGTATTTTAGCAGGCGTTTCATTACAACGCTTCTAAGATTTTAGTGGAGCAGAATTCATACTACCACCGCTTATACAAATCACTACTTACATTTTCATAGATAAGCGTCACAAAAGCAATAAACTTGTATCCTTAGGAATTTTCACGTATCAGAAAGGTATTTTTGATTGGTCGGAAGTACAACTTTCCTAAAAATGTAGTAGCAGAAGTTTCTTTAAAGCTTCGCCTTTTTCCGGCAGACGCCGTCGAACGCGACTGGTTGCGGCAACACGCCAGAACCAGATTTTTCCCAAAAAAATCTCGTAAAAGGAGGCATTCAAGCTTGCTTCCCTGAGACGCATTTTGGGTCTGACGCTAGTTGCTGTTGAGTGAGAAGTCGCATACCTTAACTAGCTGAATTCTCCATTAGATAACCAACTTATTCGTTTGGAGTGAGAAATCACACTTTAAAATCTGATTGGTATCTATAGTAAGCGCCACCATCGAGATCACTTATTATTTAAATTAAATTAAATAGATCTACAGTCATCAACAAAAATTCGACTGATTCAGCCTGAGTCTTCGATTCAGGCATACATATACTCCATTCATAATTTTCAGCTGAATCTCCCGCTTTCCTCAGCACTATCACCATATTGTAATCTTTAATTTCTTTGTTTATCTCACTCGTAGCAATATTGCACACACCTTTCCCGTGTACCTACTATCTCCATTGAAAAAACGAGGAGGCCAGAAGCAGAAAATGAGGAATCCCAAACGCCTTGAGAACCAATTGAGCCGGACGCAACAGGACACCCGCTAGATCGACCAAACTACGACGTCCACACACCGCGAATAATAGTAGACATACTTGATCCAGTCAGTCTACCGGAGCAGCAGGAAGGACAAACGATATCCCCTGGCTCACTGTGACCTCCTATAGCTCCAGGCGACGTGGCATTACCTCCCAGGTCCGGCAATGGGTAACTATATAAGGTAACACGTGAGGAGCATCAACGGCGCATATTCCGGTACTACTTCGGTGACAACGAATAGACCCTACATTTGTACAACAAATACATTCATATCTTTAACAATTTTTTCACAATCTTCGTCACATTAATGGGCCTCATCCATCTACATTTTCTGCGTTAGCCAATCCCTTAACTTCGCCAACGTTATTGAAAGTTAGAAGAAAAACCTCATCACAATCAGAAGTACATGTTACTTACAAAAAATCTAATTATTCTAAACGTTCGATATTTTTATTTTCCTATCTTGTTAATGGAATGGAATTATCATAACCAATTTTGTATTATATATAGAAGCTACATATTATCAGTAAATTAAAACAGCAAGTAAAAGCATACGTTTGAAGTTATATATATTAGAGAACAATAAACCAAACGATTTAAACTTGTTATTGTCTTTCTGTGTTTATCGTATAAGAATTTAAGTAGGTACTTTGTTATTAAAAATTAAAATAAGCGGATTTTACCCCAAGCCTGTATACCCTGATGCACAAGGATTCTCATGTCGTAAAATAAATAGAATAAATTATAAAAAGCAGCATGTCAAGTAAACCACCGCTTTTGGCTCTCTAGCCTCGATAATTGCGGCAACAGACAGAATAAGAGATACTACACATAGGCCTTTTTCCGTTAGTTCAAGTAGAATAAAGATAATAGAACCCTTTAAACGTTCTAGAGTTAAGCATCAAAATGACATGCTTACAACCCGCTGCCGTCAAAGTCTCCGGCAGAGAAAAACTGCCCATATAAACAGGTTTGATGGTCAGTTCTGTTGTATATTTTTAAAAGATGTATAAACTTAAACTCACATATTTGACTTTTTCATATATCAGCAGAGAAATAGATAGAACTTTGTCTAATTTAAAAAATTCACAGCACAACTAACCCTCAAACCTCCGATCCTCCTGTTTTTATTGGCAGTTTATCTATGCAATTTTTTTCTGATATCTTTGGCGGCAGCAGGTTGTAGACCTATCGTCCTGATGAGAAATCCTAGAACGTTTGGAGGTTCCTTTATCTTTTTTCTATTTATTGCACTAATGGAAAAATGCTTATGTTTAATATCTTTTACTCAGTTTGTTACCGTAACTGAAGAGGCGTTGCTCTAATTGACACGCGTAACTGCACCTTGCTCTGGATGCACTAAACTAGACTGCTTAACCCCCCAGACAAATAGAACAAAATTGTTTTTCACACTTACAATTATTGATAGAACAAATTGTTGGTCACACAGATAAATATCGAATCTATATGTTTAAAGAATAATTCTAATTAAACAAGATCAATTATAAATAATTTGTTTTAAGGGCTTTTATTACTATTTATAAGTAGATAACATAAAGAAAGATGGTAGACTGTTAAATATCCTTAGAAGCTAACGTATGAATTGAAACTAATATGAACAACTAACATGATTTTCCGTTATATCATCCCCCTCCCTGTGGACTTTCGATCCTGAAAGTCATAAGTTCTAACAAGACTTCGAAATTACTAAAGGTAGTTACGATTTAAAGTACGTTTTAAATTTTATTTGCCTAGAATTACTCGCAATACTTCTAGCTTAACAGGATAGATCTGTTTATAGCTCTCAGCTTAAACACTTTAATGACAATAAAATAACCATATGCTTACATGGTTATTATTTGAGACATATATTCTTTAAAAAAAATATTACCATAAACTTTGAACAGTCTAACTCTGCAAGTTTTGCCAATTTTATTTGAATGCAGAAGGAGTGAGGCGTTAAAGAGTTCTATAAAACCCGGTGAATAAATCATTCCACTCGGGGATCGAACCCGCTACTGAATCAAGACCGAATCCACCCGGAGGTCGAATCTTGGTTTTAATCAAGCAAGGTTCCATAAATCAATTTCGATAGTGTATGAATTTATTAAAACCCGATAGATTGTTTATTAATTTTAACGATCCCCTAAATAAAACATTGATTAAGACTCTACCATCTCTCGGTAGAATTGAGTGTGTATAAACAGGAATTGATTTATCCTGTTGATGATAAATCCATAGCACAAATTTCAACATGACAGCATCTTTGCTTTGTAAGCTTCCGGCGATTTGAGGCAATGCGCGGAAGCGCAGCTGAATAAACTGTTAATAGCGTGAAATGTGGTTGAGAAAATTTTGATAAGTGCAGGAGGCTGGGAGTTTCTAGCGGATCTCTTGAGGAAAATACTTTAAACGAATAAAAGAGCGCAAAGAGACATGGGTAGATGAATCCGCTGATCTGTGATAGAAAAAGACTTTATGCACTGTTGGGATGGTTAATTTATTTTTTGGTTAATTTGTGGTGATTATTTATGTGTAAGGGTTTGTTTACTTATTTATTTATATTAAGCTACGCATTATACATTTGTATTTGTTAATTGTTGAAAGGAGAACAGCATGGCCTACTTAAATTTATAGTCAGCTCATTTTTATGAGCTGTTTCTGTGTGCAGATCTGGTTTCAAGCACCCTTGGAATATAACAAAATACTCAAAGATAAATGCACTACAGTGGCTAAGTGTTAATCAACATATAAAACTGGATTTATTAATTTTTGCAAAAAAATCTTAAATAAATTGATGATTAGCTATTTGCGGGTCTTAATCAAATGTATCAATAATATTCATCACTATAGCACCAAAACAAATACTAATTTGCAAATCTAGGGAGGGGGCTAGCCTAACACACTTCTATTATAATATATGTTTCACAATAAGAAAAACATTAATATAGTTAAGCACAAATAAACTGTTGGACTCCTTTTGAACGCAAAATCTTTTAAAAACATTTTTTTTATAAACCCTGCTCTTCTCCACTTAAAAATGTAGTAACTGTAATACATTGGGGAAGGGGAACAGAGAAGTATTGTAAATAAAATTTGAAAGTATATAACGTAATTATATAATATAACGCAATTAATTGGTATTTAGTAATATTTTTCTAAATATTTTCTCCAAAATTATTCAAAATTTGAGTGGGAATTTTAAAACATGAGTATTGTGAAACTCCATTTCAACTGATATAAAATTTGTTAAAAAACAATATAGTGTCACAATTCAAATTCTTAACTACTTAAAGAGCATTCGAAGCTATAGATAGAAATATATTAATTTGAAAACTACCAACAATACGAATAGAGGGGACAGTAGAATTGACTAAAGGTTATTAACGCTACAAAAAACATCAAGAATCTAGAATATGCAATGCATCAAAAATATGCAATCAAGAAATATCTGAGAAATATTAACAACATTAACAATACGTTAACAATGTTACCAATGTTACGGACTATCCCAGGAAGGCCCTCTTTTTTATGCTTTATGCAACGAGATAGGCAAAACCCCTCACGTACTTCAAAATTAACTTATTCACTGACGATAAAATTATAAACGTAGAAAAATATAACAGGTTCCTCAAATTAATGAAAAGCTGGAAAGAAATGGCTGATAACTATCTCTATGAAACTGGATGCTAAGAAAACAAAGGCGATGCTTTTTGGCAAAACAAACAATTACGCTAAAATCAAAGACCAAGTAGGCCTAGGAATATCGAACCAGCAGATTCAATTAGAGGAGGAAATAAAATATTCCGTGTAATATTAGCCAGGAAACTACGATTTTTAAGACAAATTGACTACATTTGCAAAACTATTGAAATTAAAGATAGTTTTAATGGCGAATTCTTAAACACTTAAGAACAGTACTTTGGAAAACGATTTATAACAGAATTATCCTACCACATTTTTGTAATGAAAGTGTAATTTGAAAATCATGATGTGGACCAGCCACTGATAACAACATTTATTAAATTCCAAAAGATGAAACTAAAATTTTTAAATTAAAATGTTTAAAATTTAAATTTTATGTCTAATTAATAATAATTAAATTTGATATAATTTCCGAAGAATATTTAGTACAATCGAACTTGAATTTATTTTTATATTAGTGATGATATTTAGTAATGCAATAATAGGGTTTTCACTCACTTTGGTTTTCATTATTAATTAAATATATGAAAGCTGACAATTTAGTAGCTAACTGATGGCTGAGATACTAAAACTTGTCTTTTTATATAAAAAAGTAAAATAAATAACAATCCATTCCCAAAGTAACCCACACCCTAAAGATCGTTTTATAATGATATTTCAAAATCCTACAAAAACAAAGACACTAAAAATTAAATTTGCCTTCACGCAAACATTTAAAAACATCTACATCCACACTAAAAGAGTTGCGTTTTTACGCACATATCCATAGGTTCCCCATCAATATCCACATATACTTTGTAATAATAAAAAAATAAAGCAATAGACTGTGTACTCATGCATGCTGTCACAACACACACATGCATACACACGCACACACACTAACACACATATGTGCTCGCTTAATAACTAATATATGTGTAACTAGAACACGTACAAAGCAATTGTTTAATGTAGGCAATACTTGGCTGGGAATATGTGGATTTGTGTTTATTAATGTACAGTACAGTAGAAAAATATTATTTTATATAAAATGATACAATGTTTATAATTTAACAGTTCCACTAAGCTGTCTGAACAATTGGAAAAATAAATATCAAGAATCTACCGCAATTATGGCAGCTTCAAAGAATGTTAAGAGTAAATAAGTGAACTGAATTGAATAAGAAATAGTACTTTAATAATTAATTAAAAATTTTAACATTAAATTAGGCCTGGTTTAATTTACCAATATGCCCTTATTTATTTGAATATTTAATTTAATAAAAATAAATTAAATAAATTTAGATCACAGAGTAATCTTTTAATGTATACTGCAGTAGCCTCCGAAGTTTAAAATAATTAGAAAAAGACACGTGGATCTTAATAATAATACTAAACTTAACTCGTTTTTTTTCTTATAAATCTAGTAACATATATACAAAATTAATAAACAGAAATAGAAAACAAGTGTGATAAAAGTTTAAACAACTAAGATCATGTAAGAAATTTGAAGTATTTAAATTGTATATTCAAACCATGTAACAGAAAGTTAATCATAGTAAAAAGTTCCCTAGATAAAATCAAAACAATAGTATGCGTATTTGATTTATCATGTAGCAATTTAATAAAACATCTCTCTGTGTTAATGAACGTCGTCATCTTGTTAAGTAAGCAATTGGATTCTATTCATGCTTTATATCAAAATATTACTATATATTATTTATCTTTCAAATTAAAATTATTCACAAATGGAATGGCTTTAAACTATTAAAAAATATAATAATCTGACTAAAATTCATGTGACAAAATCATATATTTTAATAGAAATTAAATTAGACATTTTTTTCAGGAATTTTCCCCTGCTTATCCTTGGATGAACACTGTTTGAACCAGAATTAACGTTAGGCATCTCTAAATAATATGTTACTAGTGGATACTTGTTTGTTAACTAATTCAGAAGGACAATTAAAGAGACGAGTGGATGAAGATGTTATATTAGATATTTTCGCTTTTTTGTGTGAAATGTGGATAAATGTCTTTTGTATCCATCGTTTACGTGACACCATTGAAATGTCAATATAATATACAACAATAGTCTTAGAAATGGCAACGCAGTAACTATGCCACAATTACTTGCAAAATAAAATATGAAAAGCGGTGCAATCGGTTGTTACCACATTTATTCACAAGAAACGTGTATTTTGATAAATTTATTGAACAAAAGAAGATATCATGTATTGAACGCTGTATTCTTTTCTATGTCATGTACAGTAAGATTATATTAGCCTCGTAGTAAATATCGTAGATCTTTACTCAAATCATTCCTCAAAATTACGTTTTTCGAGTGTTTGAATGTTAAAGCGGATTATCATTAATCTAATTAATTAACAATAGCGATCAGCAATTTCCTAATGAATCATCAATTTAATGAGCAATCCGCCTATATATAATCTAAAGTGCCCAACCAAATCTATTTTAATGTTTCAAACAAATATGGTTCGTCAGTTAATAAATCAATTTTGTAATACTAGTAATCAAATAATAAATACAAGTTCATTTAAGCTTTATTATGTTTAAAAAAAATGTATTTTCAGTTAACGTATTTCTTTAGGCAATTTATGTTCTTTACAAAAAGAAACGTTAGGAACTTTTTCCTCCACCTATTTTAGATAATCCGTTACACTTCTCACTTTCCGTTGAACTGGATTGAATGTCACTTCAATGTATTTTAACGGAAGGCGTTTTGAATGCAATGCTTCTAAGATTTTGGTGTAGGAGGGTTGCTATTACTACCGCTTACATATTCCACTACTTATGCTTTCATCAACAAAAAAGAGCAATTTTAATACTTAAATTTATTAACCGTCAGGAATAAATTTTGAATTGAGCGAAATTTCAAGCCTCGCTTTTTTAGACCAAGGCCAAAGAATGCCACGACTGAGGCACCAGACAGGTGCAGCTTCTTTCCAGAATATTTGAATACAACTGACCTACTCAAACTATCATTCTATACGCTAGAAGGAATTTGGGCTTTTATTCTGATTGTTCTTGATGAGGACCTTCGCACAGCTCCATTGGAAATAATTCTCCATTAGATAAACAACTTACTCTCATAAAGTGAGAACTTTCGCACTTCTGAATCTGTGTGGTATCTGTAGTAAGCACCACCAACAAAAATTGCTTACATTATTTTATTTTAAATTAAATTAAAATTCAACTACACTCAGTAGCAAAATTTATACAAACACCAGGTCAAGTATTCATACATAATACATCATCTAATTTCCGACTGAATCTTCTGCTCTCTCGACACCATCATCTAATTTAAATTTTCCACTCTTACATTATAGAAACATGTAATTCCTCTTTCCGTGTATCTACTTATTCAATGAGAAGACTAGGTCGCCAGCAGCAGAAGAAGAGGGGCGCCAACAGTTTGGCGTATCAAATTAGCAGAGATTAACGCGACATGATACCTAAAAGACCCATCAAACAGTGCTGCCCACGCACACCGCGGATGTTAGTCAACGTACCTGTCCTGTCACTCGACCGAAGCAGAAAGAAGAACCTACGATACCCTCCGGCTCACCATTATCACCTTGGCTGGAGCTACCTTTAACATTGCGCTAAACATTCACATATTCAATTCTCTCGACACAGGAGAAGCCGACGGCAAACCCGAAAATCCAATCAGAAAATAAATTATTATCTTAAAATCAAATTATCTTCATTTCGCTATTTATCTTGATGGTTTGCTAATGGAAAATAAAAATGAGATCATGCTAACCATTTTTCTATTGTAATTAGCTTCACAACCCATTGTTAGTAAAGTAAGATCGCGAGTAGAAGCATATATTTGACGCTATATATATTAGAAAAAATAAACCAGATTATTTAAACGTGATTATTTGTTATTGCGTACATCATTATAGTGTTTAGTACTTTATTATAATAAATAAGAACAGCGAATTCTAACGCAACCATGTATAATTTCATGCAAGACCATATTTTATGTTACAAGGAAACAAAATGAACAACATAAAAAGCTGTTTAGTAGTTAAAAGTAGAAATTACGATCCTGCTTTAATAATCACAATTCTGTAACAATATATTCCAGAAATAAATAAATATTTGATATAGTAGAAGATCAAAATTATCTGCTATTATGTTACAATGTAGTTTACCAGAATATATTATTAAGGTTATACAAATGAAATACTTTTGCATTCACAGACTGTATAAAATTTTACTTAGTGAGTTTTAAATGACATACACTATTCAATATTTGCAATAATGAAATTCCAAACTAAAAAAGACAAAAATGCAGCAAACTGTTTTAAGTCCGCAGTTGCCCCAACACTGGTACACTGGTATATGCAGTCAAAAAACACAGCTTCCTTGAAACTTGAAAGCATCCTATCTATGGTAACATATTTTTCGGGAGAATAAATTTTAGGTAGTCGCTTACAGAATGAAAAGATCGCGGTCTTAATGAAGTTACTTTTCTACTTTCGTTACTAATCTAGTATTTAAATCATCAAAACTAAAGCAGCTTATTAAAGTTTTCTTTGAGCTTTCCTTCTGTAAGCTGCTCAGCACAAGAAACTGACCAAAGCCTTTATTTCTATATCATATGCATATTGGTGTATATTTCCTATATATTGGTTGGCACATTTAAGTTATTGTTTAAAAGTTTTTCATTAATTACGTATGCCAAAACTTGGTATTCTCTTTAGGAACTTGCAATGAGGTAGCCCTTGTACCTCTGGTAATGGCAGCATATGTTTGCACAGCCTCCACATTTTTATGCAAAAAATAACTCATATTACTACTTCTACCTCTATTATTAGTATCATTAGCTTCTTGTTCTGTATCAGAATCACCATCCTTTCTTTAACTTTGATTTTAGAAGCTAAATTCGCTCATCACTCTAATCCAAATGGTTTCAATTCTCCAAACCCTGCAGGAGAGTTCAGATCATAAAGTGTTTCTCACATTTCATTAAATATATGAGACAAAAATAAAATAAATATTCATAGTTAAAAGAATGTATGTTAGAACATATAGTAGAAAATATTGGATAATATTTTTATTGCCAGTGAGATTCTTAAGCTTCTAATTAAAGCAAATTAAAGCTTCAAATTAAAGCAAATAGAAATATAGGACATTTGCAAAGTAATTACTTGACAAAATGTTGCTGAATTGGCCGCAATGTACCTCATAAATCATTTTAACCACTATACAATTAAAAATGTTTTATTATAAACTGATTTATATGTACTGAAAATTACAACTACTAAAAAGGCGACCGTTTTAAGTGCAAAGTGGTGCGATAAATTGTAACAAAGCATTATTTAAAATAGATTAAATAAATAATGTAAAACCGGCACTGGAACGGCCACTTAATAAAATGAAACAAAGCCTCTAATAAGATACATGAACGCGCTTCGTTCATAGCACCGTTTGCTAAGCATATATTGTGTACAGCAAAGACTTTATTTCGCTGAACGCTGTCTCATTAGCCTGTGTTTAAGTACTTTCTGTTGACTGCTTTTGCCGCTGTCCGTGTATGATATGTGCTGTTCACTCACTCTGTGAGTACCGTACGGAATAAAAATAATGTGTGTTGGCCCACTTGCCGCTGTGGCTATGTGACTGTTTATACAATAACGTGTGAATAACATACGGGGGAGAGTTGTGTGATGCGGCTAAGCATATGCTGCCGCACAAAGTGGAATCCCACCGATGGCTTAAAATTATTAAATATGCGTAAAATAATTAAAATAATTTAGTTTTAATTTTACCTAGCAGTCAGCGATCAGCGAAGCTGAAGCAGTAGGCAAAAAGACAGTCGGTGACAGTTGATTGGAAAATAGCCTGTTTGGTAAGCGAGTTCATATATCATACACTGTTCTCTTTTTCGTATGAATGTTTGAACAGTTTTGTTTCTCTTTATACCTTATCAGCAACATCTAACCAATTCTAACCTATGTTAGTCGAGGTTGGTTTTAGTCGGCCGGTAGCGGTAAGACCTGAGTTAAGCGGGGTGTTATTGTTGCTGATAATGGACTCCTTTCCGTATTACCCACTAGAGTGTACAATTCCAACCGACATAAGCCGGGGTTGATTGTAGTCACTCATCGATCATTGCATCTACGTTAACCGGAGTATTAGTGACCTATAGTGGTTTCCTAAGATTCCTACTTTTTCCATTATTCATATCGAGATTGACAGTTACCCCGCCTCTCCGTTGTATTATATACCATTTCTGCTTGCTTTCCGCATTATTACTGTTTTATAATTTTTATCACCGTAAATTTGCATTGCTTTGCATGCAACGCTTATGTGTTATTTTGTTTTTTTATAATATAATTGCTATTGCACATTTACTAATCGCAATTAATGCGTTATGGATTTGATTTAACATTTGCTTGTATTGATATTTTTTCTTTATATTGTCTATGAAGACCAATAGACTTGTTATGTAAAATTGTTAATGCTATTGCAGTAATTAGCAGTTTTTCGGCTACCCACAAGGATAAGGTTTCCTGGACTACTTACTTACTTAGTTGCCCGTGCCCTAAGCCTAAGTCCACTGAGGGCCGTGGGAACAATGAGAACAATTCCAACGTGCGATCTCACGTTAAACTGACTTGGCGCCCGAGATTTGTATTCTGTAGTAATATATTAGTTTATTATAATAGTTCTTAATTAAGCAAGCAATCATCAAAAATTGCGAATCATATATGAGATACCACAAAGGTAGAAAAAATTCCGATGAACATTT
>WYDF02002967.1:0-14031 GCA_009867245.2 Adranes taylori
CGTTGTAATTAATAAATAAGTTTTCGTGGCTGCTATTCTTAAAGACTTATGCTCAATATGTAACTGTGTTGTATTACTTTTCTTCATAATAA
This sequence comes from Adranes taylori, assembly GCA_009867245.2. Taxonomy (NCBI): domain Eukaryota; kingdom Metazoa; phylum Arthropoda; class Insecta; order Coleoptera; family Staphylinidae; genus Adranes; species Adranes taylori. Next base: position 93 of record WYDF02002967.1, read on the forward strand.
CGTAACCCTTTAATTAGTAGTATTATAGTTATATATTATTATTGTATTACTGTTGGATTGCAATAAATAAATAAATAAATCTCGCTTTCACTCTCTCAATCATTTTATTGTCACTCACAGCCCATACTTTCGTTTCGTACATCATTTCGCTCTTCACGCACACATCCATAATCATTATCCTCATCTTCACCGAATCTCCAAATCTCCATCCCCACACTTTCTTCATCCTTTCCATACACCCCCTTCTTTACTATTATTCTAATATGCTCCATTCATGATTCACTTTGCGTCAACATATATCCAAAATACTTATATTTCTTTACCACTACTCTTTTATCCCAGTTCAAACATATCTTTCTTACTTTCTCTCCCTCCCCCCTTACATACCATAATCTTCGTCTTCTCAACACATTCGTTTCCATTCCTCTTTTCAACATATACCTACTGATCGTCCAAATCTTTAATATCTTTAATATCTTCTGTACTACTTGCCATACATACGATATCATTTGCATACGCCAACGTCCACACCTTGCAACGAAATATAAACATTAAATCCGCAAGAACTGAGCGGACACGCCTGTTTCACTTGTCTTTTCACCTCAAACCACTCTGAAAACTCCGCATTTACTCTCCCTCTTAATTTCACATACTGGCCAGCATTCTCAACATTTCATTCGTAATTTCTGCCTGCACTAATCTCTCCCACAAATTGTTTCTAATGATCTTGTCGAAAGCTGCCTTCAAATCAACAAATAGTAGGTAAACTTTCTATCTTTCGACAATATGTTGGTTGATTACATAGATTATAATTACTAAGTTGTCCCTAGTTCCCCTACCTTTAACGAAGCCGTCCTGTGTGTGAGAAAGTATCCCTTTTCATTCACTTCCCCCTAGAGTAAAAGAGAATATTCCTTAATCCTTCTTGTGGGGGGAAGAGTAGGAGGTACGATGCCTTTTGTTAATAATAGTTGTTTTATTATCATAGTTTTTTTAAAATTTATTATTGTAGGAATGAATATTGTTATATTACAAGTTATGCCAATAAAGGTTTTTTGATTGATTCCTATAAAAAAGAACTATAGTTTCTATGTCTATACCGTGACATCTGACCTGTTACTCAAATAGGCCATCATTAAGACCAGAAAATCATCATTATAATCTCATTTCCATAGTTCAACAAGAAGAAAATCATGAAAACACAAAAAATTGCAATTGTCAAATCAGAGTAAAACCGCTCCAAGAATTTATAAATAAAAAGGCTTACAACATTTATTATATATAATATACAAAATAAAATATTACCTGCCGCCCAAGTACAATGTTCATCAACATTTTCTAGTACAACATTCAACATATATAAATGCCAAAGAGGCGGCATACTTTCTTTTGGCACTATCCTACCAACTTTCTTATATAAAACTTCAATGCAAGATCGAGCTGTGTTAACGATATACTGCCAATTATTCACTGTGTCTGAGGCAGATTTTAGAAGTCTGAAAAATACATTCATATTTACATACAATAGTATTACAATTCATTCCAATCTATACCTAAAATACTAAGAAAATTAAATCTCTTTACCTGTCCGTATGTTGTGCATACATGCCCTGTTTAATAAGACAATCTTTTAGCCAGCGCGTGAAATTTTTATGAGCAAATCGTGGGCCCCAAACTAATGAATGGAGCATTAATGGACCTGGTGGTAAAATATCACCAGTAGCTAGACGTTCCATGTAGACGGTTGAAGGTGGTAGAAGTTGCAATAAATTCCAACAGATCGTGAAACAGTATTGGGTTGCGCATAAACCTGAAAGAAAATGTTAATTAAATGTTTGAAACATGATATTGTTATCAATACAAAAAAAATTAAGTTGGTTGATTTAACAAATGGACAATGTCCATATGAATAGAAGTAAATGTCATATGGACATTTACTTCTATTCATAAATTCTTTACACTTATCGTCTATGTGACATTCTAACTAAAATACATATTTTAACTGTAATTTCAATAGTTTATGTGGGAAAATATAGAAGCTCCACAGATAACATCAACGCGTATCAGGGAATGTAATAATATTAGTAAAAGATACAATTGTAAGACCTCTTAGTATAATAATAGATCGTTTGAAGAAGAAATTTTACCCAAATAGGCTTAAACGATAAAAAATAGTACGAGTATCGAAAAAGAAACACTCGAATATAATATAGGAATACCGGCCAATAGCTCTGCTAAGACAGTTCTCCAAAGTATTTGAGAAATGTTACTATAATCAACTCTATCAAAGGCTTAAAAATAAGAATGTTTTAACAAACAGCCAAACATGATACAAAAAACAACCACAAAGGAACAATAAGTGCTACTCAGAAAGCGTTAAGAGTAATACTACATAGTCTAAACAGACAAAATGTATTAAGCCTTTTCTTTGATCTTAGTAAAGCGTTTGTGAATCATAATATTTTATTTAAGTTACAAAATATGATTCACATGAAGAGAGGAGAAATGGCTAAAATCATAATTAACAAAAAGGTACCTGTGGAGTACGTGATTGATTTCTTGAACGTGTGCCATAACTATGACAATCTCCTAGTCGTTCCAGATTTTGCTTGTGCTTCGTTTCTAACAGCACGTTATAAGCATATAATGCGGGTGCAGTTAGTATTTAGTTTTTTTATAAAATAAGGTTTACAGGAGGTTGTGGTTGATACCTTCCAAACTCTGAATTGCTTTTGTTTGTACCTTGACAATATCACTTAGATGTTTTGTATGTTCCCAAACTTCGATATCATATCGGATTCTCGACTCAAACATGGCATGGTATGCTAAAATGTCTGCCTCGATCCATGTTATTTTTGTTATGCGTTTTAGGACATACATGGTTTTCAAGGGTTTTCAAGGGATCGAGGTGTGGTTTCCAGGGCAGCCTTGCGTCTATATATATGCCTAGGAATCTTTTCGGTTCATCAGGCATCTTCCATTTGTCCATCTCGTAGTTTAGATAATTAGGAGAAATACCTTTTTTGCGAAGTATTCACGGAGTAACCGGCGAAGGCGCTAATAATTCTATATAATCAAAGTTTTTGTTTCTATTTCACGTCTGGATTTCTACAAACATCAAATATGTCTTTTCGCCTGGTTGTTGCAATTTTTCAAAACGTTTCATCACGCAGATGGGTCTGATACAACGCATATGGGTCTCATACGAAAACAGTGAGTATTTTTTAAAAGATTTATCGTAAACAACTGATCAAAATCATCCTCAATATATTATATTAATTTTATGTTGTCAATGACTGTAGTGTGTTTCTATGTTGTCAATGACTGAATTTTATGTTTCAATGACTGTAGTTCAACATTTCAAAATTTAATTACCCTGGAACGTTATAATTTGTATATTTGAAATAGGAGAATAAATCAGTACGACTATAACTATACATTTGAGTTTGATTATCAAGGTTATATTTTTATTCGATACGACTCGCCCCATTGAATTCGCTCCATTGACTCATTACAAATTAACATAAATAACAGCCGTTAAAATAAGATATATGTGACAAGTAGTTCGCAATTATTTTCTCGGCTTCTTATTTCTAGACATCTGGTCATTGCCTGCAATGTGCGCTACGTGCTTTATTCTTAGTGTTCATATATTTTACTTACATTTTTAACGTTATATAGAGTGGATAAAAATTTTGACTAAAAACATACATCAACTAAAGTATTATTTCTATTCACCATTCGGTATATTCACAATATTCTGTATAACTAGCCCCATATCTCGCAGAATGCAAAGTACCGACAAGCATTGACGTAGATAATCTGCATTACCGACATGCAGATTTCTAGACTTTTAAACCACCACCATCTTGCGCCCGTTGCGTCCTCACCTATTACCCCGTGTGGCATTGGGATTTTTCGTGGCTTTCCAGTGCTTTTGTACAAACGGTAGGAGAGACACATAGCGCCTTTCGTGCTATTGCCCTTTATAAATTCATATTGTTCAGTACTGAAATATTTGTGTTTGTTGAAAAAGTAATATTCTTTTATGTAAAATCTGTTCTAAGACTTTTGAGATAGCAGGAAGCATCAAAATGAGTCTGTAATTTCCGCATTCTTGTTTATTCCCTTTATTATAAATAGAATGTACTACCGCTATCTTCAACGAATCTGGAAACATGTCACATTGCAAGCATTTATTGAATATATAGGCCAGGTGGGGTATTATTACTAATTATATATTTGATGTAGCCGTGGTGAAATACTAAATAGGCCTTTTAAAGCCTTGTTTCTTATAGATGTTTATTATTTATTTATTGACGAAATCTCCATTACAAATAAAAATATTACAAAGCAAAATAAAAATGTTAAAAGCGAAAAAACATAAATATTAACAAGTACAAAATTTAAAAGTACAAATAATAAGAGCTATATAATAATAGTAAAAAAAAACAAAAATCGAAAAGTTAAGTAAATAACGAAAAAATAAGTAATTATAATAGTAAATAACTATAATAGTAAATAGAATTAAATCACTGGATGATAACGGTCGCGGACCCAACAAACTAAAGCTAAAATAAACTGGTGAAGTTCATAATTTGAAAAAAGCATTATTCTTAAATACAGTGAAGGAAGTATGCAACGATAGATGATTGCTATTTATTAAAGCTAGTGACCTTTCAATTGGATTGTGTTAAGTGTATTTAGTGGCATGTGTACTCAGATAAAATGGTGCGTTATGACGTAATTCTCTTTCAAGGAACTGAGACTTCATTAATTCAAAAAGTTCGATTGAGTCTATAAGAGTGATTGAGTAATTTATGAATGAACGATACATCAAACACGTCTCTTCTTGTTTTAGGTGTGGGTAAAATAAGTCGAAGTCTGATATACTCATAATTGTGATCATGAATTGTAACACGCATCCTGAAGGCACAATACCATTAAAAAAAATTCTAGTTTCTCAAGTTGTGTAATGTGTTTAGTATAAAAAGGTGACCATATTATCGACGCGTATTCTAATGTTGACCTGATTAGCGCCATCTAAATCCTCATACACGAGTTAATAGATAATGATCCACAATGTTTAAAAACAAAACCTAAGATTTTTCTACCACTCATAACAGTGTGCATAATATGATCGCAGAAAGAAAGTTTATGACCAAACAATACACCAAGGTCTTTAATAGTGTTTTGCTTATTTAAGATAACGTTATCCAGTTCATATCGGACTTATCCAGTTCATATGGGACTTATCCAGTTCATATCGGACTTATCCAGTTCATATGGGACTTATCCAGTTCATATGGGAAGTTAAAGTTATGCCGAGATCTAGTGAAAGAGATAGAGTAACATTTGGATATGTTTAGATCTAAATAATTATCATGAGACCATCTTAGACAACTACCCAAAACAATTGCATATTGAATTGATCATCTTGAGACTTGATAGCGCCAAAGATTTTTAGATCATCTGCGAACATAAGGATTTTAGCAAACTTGAAAGAAGTAACTATATAGTTAATAAATAGATTGAATAATAAAGGAGTGCAATGGCCCTCCTGTGGAACACCTGATGTGACCATAATATCGAAAGAGCAGTAGTCGTGTAAATTAAAGTATTGTTTTTTATTGCATAAAAAACTACGGAACCAGGTCAACAGATTGTTATGAAAACCCAATTTATCTAACTTGTGAAGCAACAATTCGTGGTTAACTTTATCAAAGGCCTTAGAAAAATCGGTATTCACTGAATCAACCTGTATACCACTTACAGATGCTTTGAGAAGATAGTTTTGATAAATTAACAAGTTAGTAACAGTAGATTTTCCAGGTCTAAAGTTATGCTTCAATAAATATAGGCTTACATTGCCCACTAAGGTAGTCATAGATTAAAGCATCGAGTTGTTTTTGTATTGCAGATTGAATGGAGATACCTCTATAGTTTCTGATGTTAGCTCCATCTCCATTTTTCAAAACAGGAACTAGTTTTCCACTGGTTCGGAAAAATTCCTTCTTCAAGTGATCTATTGAATAAAAGTGTTAAAGGAATGCACAGAGTATAAGTACATTCTTTTATTAGGCTAGATGGAACCCCATCTGGGCCTGATTGGTTACAAGTAGAAAACTGAAGCGTTTTCTCGGCGACAGTTATATCTTTAAAAGAAGGACAGTTTATACAACTACTAGAACCGCCGAATGGCTCAGACCAAGTTCCAGCAACCGGAGAGTATACTGATGAAAAGTAATGTGCAAATAAGTCTTGACCATTTTCTGTTTCCTTTCATCTAAAAACATGTTATTCGGTACTGATTTGATGTGTTTCCCATTAGCGAATTTATGGCGTAGTATAAGTGCTCATAAAAAGTTTGCACACTTCTATTCAAGTCATTATGACTTAATATACTGTGCCAATTTATTGAAGCAAGATAGTAGTTAATACTATTGAAATCGCAACCACGCAAGTCGTAGAAAGTTTCCTCACAATTCATATGAGCATATGATTTAGGATCCACATTCATTATGATATGATATGCATGATAATGTATTCATTCAGGAAGAAATAAATCAAAGGATTTATTGCATGAGATATTACTTATATTTGTAAATAGAAGGTCTAAAAATGTACCGCGTGAGTTAGGAGTTGAAATGAGTTTAAGATTTAAGTAGGCAAAATTCGGCTATTATGTTTGCAAAATCGTTTGAATTGCAACGATGACGCCAAAATCATTATTACTCCAAGAATCCTTTGGCAAGCTGAAATCTGGCAAAGAGAACAAAGTGCTGATTTGCGTACTGAGTAACAATATCTTCAACAGTTTGAGCGAGAGTTTTGTACTTTTCCGACGGAGCACATGGCGAAATGTACACCATTCCAATTGTAGTCTTGAATTGATTAATGTGGAGAGATATGTAGAGCTGTTCAAGGGTTGTATTACTGAGACTTATGGAAGAGTTGAAACATTTCTTAAATGCTATTAGAACACCACTCCCCGATGATTTGCGGCTCGTCAATTGATTTCTGTTTAATCTATATACAACAAAGTCATTTCAACCCAATTCCGCGTCCGTTACTTCCGATGTAAGCCACGTCTCGCCTTCCAATGCTGCTCTCTTCTGTATTAGCACATTTTTTTTATATGTGGAAAGTAGGCCCAGATCTCAATGCCATAGGCCAATGTCGCTGGAAACATAGAGAAGTAGGTGGCGATTGCTGCTTCGAACCCACCTGTTGTTGCCATTCTTCTTATTGCAAATACTACTTTGTACACATTTTATCTATGTGTGTTCTCCAGGTCAGCCTTGAGTCTATCTCCAATTTCAAAAGGGTCACGGTCTTTTGGGATCTGATGTTTTCGTCCTTAACGTATTCTATTGAAACCGTTTTCTGTTTATTTAGTAATAGTTCATTTTCGTTAAACCATTTCTCCGCCATTTACAGTACTTTGCCGGATGCTTTATGGGCTGGTTTTTTGTCTGGGCCCATCACCGTTAGTGTAGAGTCATTACCGTTAGTATACAAACGTAACAACGTGATCATTTACCTTCCTCGGAAGATCAGTTATGTATACTAAGAAAAACAATGGCCCAAGGATTGAGCCCTGTGGTTGTCCTCTTCTAATTGTTTGAGGTTCACTTTGTGTTCCGTTTACTGCTATCACTTGCTCCCGATGTTCCAAGTAGGAGTTTATTAAGTTATTTGGTGTTCCTAGTATGCCAAGTTTCGCTAGTTTATCAAGTAACTTGCTGTGGGATACTAGGTCAAATGCCTTTGTTAGATCGCACATCGTGGATATACAAGCTTGGTGGTCATCTAAGGCTCTAAGGCTGAGGTAGTGTTTTGTCCTCTCTGAAAACCGAATTGCTTCTCGTTGTATAACCTATGTTTCCTCTGGAATATATCGATTCTTAGGATATTAATTTTTCAAATACTTTGGCAAAGACAGGTACGATTGCAATTGCTATATAGTTTGAACATTGTGAGGGATCTCCTTTTTTTGAAGATCGGATGTACTTTGCTTTTCCATTCCTTCTGGAAATGCTCCCTTTAAAAAGCATTCGTTACAGATGCTCGATATGTGTTTGTATATTATATCGCTCGTGCCTTTCACTATCTTCGGTGATAATTCATATAGATCTGTAGATTCTTTGTTCTTCATGTTTTTGCCACATTGCAATAGAAGTTGCTGAATTGTTCGCTACTTGGTTTTCCATCGGATGTCTCCTTATTGTTTCTCTGCGTAACATCTGCCATATGGTCTTAGATTTATTGTCTGCTTTCATTAGTCTGTCTATATTTCTCCTTTTCGCCGTTTCTTCGCTTAGTGCATTATACCGTGTTCTGTATTTATCTAGCAATTTACCCGTTTCATCATTAGCAAAGCTTTCTTGCAGTGCAGTCATCAATTTTTTTAAAAGGTTAATGGAAATGTTAAATCCATACATTTAATTATTATGCAATTTAACAAATGCATCAATTGGTAGAGCAAACCCACAACGAGGAATCATCAGTGAATATACATTATTTTAGTAGTCGTTGTTGATATGCTGACAACAAAGATTTCAGCGTCATACTTAGCCATATTCGTTCTACTTTAGGAGAAGAATGCTTTTATGCGTAATTTCAAAGCGTAATTTTACGCTCTTTTGGACAAGATTTATCTGTCATTGTTATTCTCAACTAATGTCACTTCTAGAATAATTGAGTAAGATATTCTATGATTGATAGAAAAGTTAATCAATATTTTATCTGACAATTGTAACGAGAAATTTGCAAACCAAATAAGAAATAAATTCACATTAGTACGAGTAAATGTAAATAAGATCAATTTAGACCAATACTAATCAGATCAGATCAAGCTCTACAAGATCCACCAGGAAAACCAATTACTCCAACTTTTTCTGAATAAGTTGAAATTGTAGTTTAAAATTGGTTAGTGGGACACAAACGCACAGACATCATTCAAATCGATTGGAAGCAGTGATCTCCTAAACAAAATCAAACATTTTCATGAATCTTATTAATTAATGTTTTATTTTGATTAGAATACCCTCAACATAAATTATCAATTAAATGTCTCCACTAACCTAAATGTGTCATTTTCACAGCAGGAGAGCCTGTTGCAGAAGCAATCTGCGTTACGTTTAAAATCTCAATTAAAGCATCGAGCAGAATCGGATAGCGTAATTTGTCCGCCGTGCCCAGAACAAAATTACAAGCCAAACCATCCAATTTTGGAGTCTCCTGATTATTAAATTCTACGATTGATAGTATATAGAAACGTAATTTCATAGAGCCTATTAACAAATAGAAATAATTAGGAAATAAAAAATAAATTTCGTATCTAAAAAAATCAATTACATACCGTCATCTCCATTAATTTTTGGATAAGTTTCTTCAATATATTTCCAAGGAGTGTACATGCGAGACATATTATTTTCCTTTTCTTTATCTCCAGTCAAATTGGTAGAATAAAATAGATTGAATTGAATCTATGGAAAAAATTAGAGCAATAATTTATTTTTGTAAAATGAGTACTACAGAAATTCATCGCAAACAAATATTACAGTAATACCTGTTCTAATAATTGTTGAGGTGCATCATATAAATGTTTCATGATGTAATCAAAAAGTAAGAGAAGTCGAGATAAATGTAAAAGTTGTGTATCTTTCAATGGACCTCTAGCAACTTCTGAACAACGCAAAACACCTCCAGCCATTAACAGAACAACGGATTTCTTTTGCATTAAATTCAATGAATGGAATAAATAAACCAGCACTTGAGCATGTTCCACATTTAAATCTAAAATATAATAGACAAGATATGAAATTAGAAATAACCAGAAATATTCATAGTACCTTCGTTATCATAGTCTAATTGGCCACCGGTGGTAATTGTAGTTGTAGTAGATACTGTAGATGGAGGAGCTGTAGTAACAGATGTAGTTTGTTGTCCATTAGATTGCGCTGTAATCGTTGCTGCGGCTCCACCTCCACCTTGATTTTGGACTTGTCCCTGCGAACCGCTTAAAACGTTCTCGATAAGTGTATTAACTAGTCGATGCCAAATACTTATAACGGAAGCTTCCTTCTCGTTTTGCGGACGAAGTAGTAATACTTGTGTTAAAGCGGCTAATGTTCTAGCACCAACCTGAAAATTATTTAAATTTCGTCTATATTTTAATCTAATAATAGAAATAAAATGTATTCAAAAATGTAATAAATTCAAAGCAGTTCTATTACATTTCTCTATATATAAAATAGATCTACATATAAGATAGATAAAAACATATAATAGATCTATTTATTACATGTACTATAAACTGTTTTGAAATACATAAAACTTTATATGTATTATAACCCTTGTATTTTATATTTCTTTCAATATTCTGACTAATCCCATAAATACTCCGGGATTTACTTATATACTACATATATAGAACAGACATGGTTGAGTTATTTGACAACTCATCATTAAGTTGCTATAACTACTCCTGGCATACGTATAAAATTTCAAACTCAATATGTCAAGTAATTCTGAATGTGTTTTACACTATTTGTGTTTCAGGGGTTATCAGATCAGATTCGTTTTTACAATGTGATTTTTAATGAACGAAAAAGGTACGTCAAATGTTGCGTTTCCAACAAAGTTTCGAATGCTTAAACTATCTAAATGATGTTGTAGTCTTGAAGAAGGCTTGTTTGTAACAAAGCTGCTGGGCCATTTAATAATAAAATCAACATATTGCGTAGATCCGCATCTACCGCTGCAAGGCGCATAAATTGAGCGTTATCTGTTGTGTGGATGCATGTGTGTTGACATGAACGTGCTTAACTGAAGCGCGTTGTATGTATCCGCAACGGTCGCTGCTGGTAGTAGAAGTTTTGCTATGGAAATAACTGGCAGCATGTATGGTGCTGCTTGTTGTCGCTGTGGAGACCGTGTAGGTTGTATTCGATGTGTGTAGGCTGCTAAGTCATCGCTATGAAAACCGTTCGGTGTGATGATGTGTGATGGCAAGCGTTTGCTATCAGAGTAGAATTTTGTCGCCGGCTTAGAGCCTATAGATAGCCGTGAAATTATTAAATTAATTTAGTTCCTAATATTGCAAACTCGTGCAATTTAGCCAGCAGGAGCAGCCAACGACAGCGAACAGCCACGCCAAAGCAACAACCAGTGACGGCACGCGACATTCGCCTTTGAAGCAACGCTTTTGGTAAGCAATTACATACACCATTTAACGCTTTATTGATTGAATGTATATTCAATAGCTTTGTTTCTCCTTCTATCTTTCCCTCAACCTATTTCCTATTCCACTAAAGTGTATAATTCTAACCTACATAGCCGGGGTTAGTTTTAGTCGCTACGTAGCCGGGGTTAGTTTTAGTCGCTCAATAGCAGTAACACCTACGTAAACCGGAGTGTTAGTGACCTATAGTAGTTCCGAGTATTCCTACAATTTCTTTCATCCATATCATTTTGTTAAGGTAAATCCCCGCTTCTCTTATATTATAAACCACATGTACATTCTTCCGTATTGTTAATTTTGTTATTATTGTCATCGCACGATTGCACTGGGAGCATGCACCGCTTACATTTCAATTTATAATATTATTACTTTGGTCTATTTGCTAAATTAATGTGATTAAGTTTATACATATAAATTTATATTTCTTGCTTTTGTATTCATTTGTAATCTCTATGATCATCAATAGACTTGTATTGTAAATTGTTAATGCTGTTTCATTTAACAAGTTATTAGAAAAGTTTCAACTGCCCACAATGCCACGAACTTCTAGATTACTTACGCACTTAGCTACACATGTCCTCAGCGAATCCACTAAGGACCGTGGAACAAAGTGCAGTTCCAATGTGCGGTCTCATGTTAAACTGTCTTTGCGCCCAAGATATATATTTCCACAGATTTATTCATATTCTATAGATTATTACATCGCTTCCGTGTGCGAGCGTCTGTCACTTATTTGTAAGTCTAAAATACTGGTATAAAGTTCAGCATAGGTCAAAAATTGTTGGACCTTCTTTTTTAATCCAGCTCTATACAAATGGTTTAAAACTATTTTGTGGTGAATCTTCAGCTCATGAGCGATGCTACAACTGCAAAAATGCCGGTCTACTTCGTATATTTCGATGATTTTATGAACATTTCCGACAACAAGCCTACCTGGGCAAGGTGCACCTTTAATATCAAAATTACCGGAACGGAATCAACGAAAACAAAATTTCGCGTGATTAGCTGTGGCGGTATTGGGACCATAAACAACATTCATGATTTCAGCCTCCTGACTAGCACTGTTGCCTTTACCGAAGCAAAATTGTAAGATTTATAGAATTTTCTCTTTGTTGACGTACATCTTTTACGCGCGATAAGTCAGAACTGAATGGACCAATAACAAAAGTCTTAAAGAATTTTTTGCACAGAATGTCACTTTACTAAGTATGAACCTATGCACAATACATCACAAGATATACTATATCACTAAAGCCAGTTAACAAAAAGATAATGGATTTCTTTTTCCCCAACCTAAAATTTTCTCATATTAAAGTATTAAATCAATCATAACAAAAATAAATATAAACAATGCTTTTCAATAAAAATTAAATGCTTCAAAGTCAAGTAATTCTGTCGAGTCTTTGTAAGCAATAAAAGTAATTGATTAATTAAAAGATAGTCAAGGCTTTTTAATCACTGAAATCATTAATAATTTCGGCTTTTCTAGATCAATTCAGAAATCAAAACCAAAAACAATAAATTTACCTGCAAAGGCCAGGCATGTGGTACATCAGCATTCCACGGCGATACACCCAGATGCCCTAAAAGTGCTGCTTGTAGAGGTTGTAGAGATGGATGAGTGATCAGATTATGTGTGAAACGTGATAACGATCCCGAAAATTTCGCGTACAATTGTCCCAATGATAATCCAAAGTAAACCGATATTGTGCCTTAAAATCACAACAAACAAAAATAAAAACTATCAGAAATATGGTGAATATGATTTCAAATACATACCAACTTCAGTTCTAGCCGTTTCTCGGTCAAGATCTCTGATAATAGCCGCAAGTATGACAATCTGCTGTTCCGTTATACCTTGCTTCACGTATTTTGTTACATATGTACTAGTTGAAGATAGAAAATGGCTATAAAAAATAAATATATTTAAATAGACTTTGCTTATAATAAAACATACTACACATCTTAGAAAGTGAGAAATTTAATATAATGTAACGAGGTAAATTCTCCTCGTTCCAAACATTTTAGGCATTCGATACATATAAATTCTGTAAATAATTCTGGATGGCTAGATGTTGTGAGATGTTTAAGAAGGTTATGTGATACGACGAAATAAGTTAGGAAAAGGCAAACGCTGACTGGCAGGTTTACCATAAATAAGTTTTACAAATTAAAATGTAGAAATGATCATTCTTCACGATTGAACCCTATGGCATTTAATTAAATCTTAAACAAATTCTTTTGCATATGAACATAGACATATGCAGCAAACATGGTAGGAGAACGCAATGCATCTATAATAATAATAATACGCAGGGCAGTTATGTAGATCAGCTGATAACCGTTGGGCCACTATAGGGTACCCACGTACCCGAATCGCTTAAGGGAGGAAGAAAATCGTGTACCACAATGGCTTGCTGACAACAAAAGGGAGCACAGTTCTTGCCGGCCACTCCCTAGCCCCTAAACTGTGAAATATGGGTTTGTGGGCAGCGGCACAATATCTCCCGTCGATAAAATTTCACATGTTTATTCCGGGTTAACTCCCCTGAAGAAACTAGACACTTAGTTCCAAAAAATAAAAGAGGAACTAGAAACAAGTTCCTCTATTGCCTGTAGCTCGAGATGCAGGTTCTCTAACGAGGGAGGAACTGAGTCCAAAGCCGGGACCGAGCGCCTGGAGTGGACAGA
>WYDF02002978.1:0-14030 GCA_009867245.2 Adranes taylori
GTGGCAACAAGTGGCAATTGATCGGGAAGAATGGAGAAGAAAAGGGGAGGCCTACATCCAACAGTGGATATAAATAGGCTGTACAAGAAGAAGAAGAAGAAGACTGCGACGGCCAAATAAATGTAACGATTTCCACTCGATGCAAAGCCTGCTGCGATGCTTGGAGTCTTTCTGCTGCAGGATCCAATCCGTATTTTTCTTAATGGATCAACATTCGTTGGTAAGAAACATTTGTTATAAATCTGAAGCATTTTCGGAGCATTCAAGTTGTAGATAAACAGGTGAAATCTTCGAACCCCAGTTTTGAGAAGCAGCCTGAACGACGCACTTTTACTGGGTGTTTAACGATGTGGAGGTTGACCAGGCTCGTGGGACGATATCATATCCCTAAACAGAAGCTTCAACCGTAAAAATTACATTGCCCCAATTTTGGTCGATATTGTCCTTTGCCCAAGTGATTTTCACCTAAGGTTTCTTCACGTAACTGCACCATTTAATATCATGAGTACGAAGATGGGTTCGGATAGCTACATACACCTTTCTGTTTAAATTTTGCTACTCCTTGATGCAATGTTAAGCTAGGATTCCCCGAAAAGAATTAGGCCGATACATTTCACCAACTGCTAGTTATGCCGAACACGCTCTTAGCTAACTGGCTGTAAGAAAAGATTTTGACTGATATTAAAAGTGCAAAGTATTTTAGTATCATCGTTGACAGAAAGCCCGACATCTCGCATGTAGATCAAACGAGTGAAAGCATTCGTTAAATTCACATACAAAACAAAAAAGTTGAAATAAAGGAGAGTTTTGCAGCTAACTGGAAAGAAAGTTGTTCACATAAAGGAAGATATTTTAAAGGTTATTGATTACGATTGACTAGATATAAGAATCTGCCGAGGACGACAAGGATACGATAATGCTTCTAAGATGGCTGTGGTTCATTTAGGAGTTCAAACAAAGATTTGTAAACATAATCCTAACGCATTGTTCATACCTGGTACAAACCACTCTTTAAATCGATGTAAAATACAACTCTTTGCCAGTTCCATTGTCTGACTTTCTTTTAAAACCTTAAAAGTTAGTACGTATTTTTCTCAGATTCTACGCAGAGTTAGTGTATTCAATTTGCTGATGACACCGCGCTAGTCTTACAATACACAATGCATATGATGGCAAAAGAAAGAGTGGCACAAGGCCTAATAGAACTAAACACTAAACATAAAAATAAGAAACAAAGGAACACAACAAAACAACAATTGTCACAATCGGGGATATAATTACCAACACAGTCAAGAAAAGCGTACCAAATGGATTCTTAACCCCAAAAATTAAGAAGCGGCATAAATGCGCCGTGGTACGCAAATATTATAAAAGATTTAGAAGTAAAAGATCACATGTTTAGAATGTGATTCTAGTCTCACACAGAATTCGTATTTAAATACCCACAATCTTGTTCATACTGACAAAAAACCATACAATTGTCTAGAATGCGATTCTCGTTTTGGCCGGAAAGAACATTTAAATAAACACAGGATTATTCACACTGACAAAAACAATACAAATGTTTAGAATGTGATTCTTGTTTTGGCCATAAAGAAACCTTAAATACACAAGCTTATTCATACTGACAAAAAACCATACAAATTTTTTGAATGCGATTCTAGTTTTAGACGGAAATCGGAATTAAATACCCACAAGCTTAATACTGGCAAGAAACCATACAAATGTTTAGAATGCCAGTCTACTTTCAAAAATAAATAAAATTTAAATAAACACAATGGTTCACAATGGTGAAATAAACACAATGGTGGGGTTTCACAATGGTGAAAACCCATCAAGTGTTTGTTGTGCGATACTAGTTTCAAAGATACTTTAAATAGACACAGGAAGAAGCAGAAGACAGAAAATGATTGAAAATATCAGAAATCATCCAAACCCAAATCTAGCAGAAGCAGCAAACGAAATACAACTAAAAGGAAGAATTAACAACATCGTGCCATCCCTCTGATCGCACTATGTATCGAAGCATCCCATGCGTTGACATAATTACCAAAACAGCCAAGAAAAGAATACTAAATGGAATCTTAAGTCCACAACTCACATATGGACTTCGACAAATGCAACAAGAACAAAAAAATAACGATGTCAAAATAAACTATTAAGAAGCAGCATAAACGCACCGTGGTACGTCCGAAACGCAAATATTAGAAAAGATTTAGAAGCAAAACATCACCCAGAAATCGCATTTAAATACCCACAAGCTTATTCATACTGATAGAAAACCATACAATTGTCTAGAATGCGATTCTCGTTTTGGCCGGAAAGAACATTTAAATAAACACAGGATTATTGACACTGGCAAAAAAACAATACAGATGTTTAGAATGTGATTCTTTTTTGGCCATAAAGAATCCTTAAATAGACACAAGGTTATACTGGCAAAACCATACAAATGTTTGGAATGCGGTTCTAGTTTTAGACGGAAATCGCAATTCAATACCCACTGGCAAAAAACCAAAGAAATGTTTAGAATGCCAGTATTCTTTCAAACATAAATGTAATTTAAATAAACACAAGATAATTCAAACTGGCCAAAAAACATACAGGTGTGGGGAGGGGGATGCTAGTTAGAGAGAGAGAGAGAGAGAGAGAGAGAGAGAGAGAGAGAGAGAGAGAGAGAGATTTTAAACAGACTGGCAGAAAATGATTGAAAAGATTAGAAATCCATTCCTCTAATGCATCGAAGCACCCCATGCACTGATATACTCAACTTGACATACTGACAAATAGCAGGAGAATAGAACCATCAACAAAGCGATAACTTTTTTTCGGTCGTCAGCTAAATGATATTGTCGCAAAACATGTTGTAAAGAACAAAGTTCTTAAAGCAGATTCAACCCCTCAAAAACTTTCAAAATGTTGTGAGACACTCTGGTTGGAGAGATTCAAAGCTTCTGGTTTGCTTTATGATCTTACCTCTTTAATTTTTTTTTTTAGTCATTGCAGGAAATGGAAAAATTTAATGACTCCGAAACAGCTTTACAAAAACCTGTGTTTTTGGTGACCTTGCGGAATTTGAACTTCTCCATAAGACTAACCAACCTTCTCCAGCCTAAAAAAACCGATTTGAAACGTTGTATTGAACACTGTGAAAACCTAAAGAACTCAACGATTTTCGCAACACATTTTCAGATGTCATTAAAGAAATAGAAGCTTTAGCTGAAAATATTGGAAGTATAATTGAAGTTCCTAGATACACAGCACGATGCATACGATGACAAAAGAAAGAATGGCACAAGTTCTGAAAGAACTAAACAAATACTTTGAATCCTGGAAAATGAAAACAAATCCAGAGAAGACCGAACTTATAAGAATCACCAGGAAAATAAGAGGAAAAAACCATAAGATTTAAGAACAGAAACATAAAACTAAGACACCAAGGAACAGATTTGGGTTAATATCCGCCACAATCATCACAAATGGGGATATAATCACCAACATGGCGAAGAAAAGAATACTAAACGGAATCTTAACTCCACAACATATTTATGAACTTGACGTTGTAGTTAGAAAGCAACAAGAGCAAAAAAGATAACAACGACCGAAAATAAACTATTAAGAAGCAGCATAAATGCACCGTGATACGTTCAAAATGCATATACATATTAGAAAAGATTTAAAAGCAAAAGTTCATATGTTTAGAATGCGATTCTAGTTTTATACAGAAATCGCATTTAATTACCCGCGAACTTGTTCATACTGACAAAAAGCATACAATTGTCTAGACTGCGATTCTCGTTTTGGCTGGAACGAACATTAAAATAAGTAGCAGACGTGATACGGCGATTAAAAGGAAGAATTAACAACATAGTGCCATCCCTCTGATCGCACTATGCATCGAAGTACCACATGCACGGGCAAACAGCAGGAAAAAGAACAATAAAAAAAGTGACAACTTTTTTCGGTTGTCAGCTAAATCATATTGTAGGAGAACATGTTTTAAAGAACAAAGTTTGAAAGCAGATTAAACCGCCAAAAACTTTCGAAATGTTGTGAGAGACACTGTGGATTGAGAGAATCAATGCTTTTGGTTTGCTTTATGATCTTTTCCATTAATTTTTGTTGTCATTGCAGGAAATACAAAAATTTTATGATTCCGCAATATCAAGCGGGGCTTTCCATTTCTTGCAGCTTTAGAAAAATCTCTGTTTTTGGTGGCCTTCCCGAATATTAATCTCTCCATTGGACTAGCCAACCTTCTCCAGTAAAAAGAAGCTGATTTAAAACATTATATGAAATACTGTGGAAACCAGTTTTTCTTCCATTCATTGCTTAATATATTAGAATTAGACAAGTAGATGACTGAGGGACTTACTGAATTCAAAACTGCTACCTGAGATAGATTTTCCATCAAGAGTTGATGCTCAATAGTTCCTGAAACTCTTGCAGCTGCCAAACGATTATTGCCACGTATTAATGGATTATTTGTAAAATACATTGATTTAACTGACTTAGGTGAAGACTTAATTAATTGATTTATATACAGACATTGTTATTGCAACAGCGATGAAATTTTGGAGCAAATGTCACATATATCTGTTGATTATCAGTTCATCGGGTAAAATATTTTCCAGCTATTGGGAATTACTTCGAGGTGTCGACATAAGATCCACTCACTCGGTTGCCGTGAATATATTATTCTACGCGGAAATAAACACCAAAGTATTACGAATTAATTATTAATAGGTATAAGGTTGTAATAGACATAAATAGTTATGCAGTAAACATATATAAAATGCAATAGAACTTGCTAAGCTTCGTATAAACGGTTATATTCAATTACAATCAATTGAAACAGTTTGTTGTGAGTATTGTATTTTAAAAATCCAAATGATTGAAGCAGAAGCACGGAGCAGTAGAGTGACCATAGGAGCGAATCGGAGCGGAGTACGAAAAATTTTGTAGTGCTCCGAATATATTATCGAGATTAATTCAAGAGTAATCTCGATGATAGGATTACTTCAAGAGTAAAGATGCTGTTGGTAACAAATATGGTATATTTAATGCAGAGTGGAATGAGGTGATCGTTGTTTGACTTGTCCATAGTGTTTTTGTGCAAATGTGATTATGGGAACTGAATCACTTCGTCCCCAGTCCTCACTAGATCCCGGCGAATTCATCATTCCGTTATCTTTTTTTAGCAATATGGTGTATGAAATGGTGGCTGCTTCGAGCCTTACTGAGCATCGTATAGGTAGGCCAAGAAAATTTGGGCCCTGTTGTGGCACATTCACAATTCGCCCGTCGTTTATATGCTAGAATTTATTAAGATATTGGTAAACGTTTGGGTCCTTACTGAGCAAAATGTGTGCCGAAAACAAAGTGACCATACCGCTCTCTGCATCGTTGGTTGCCAATATTGTTGATCAGAATGGAAACAAAAATTGTGCGAAAGGTGGGTCGGTAATGTAGATTGGTGCATTGTTGATTATCTACTCGGCATTCGGCGTTAGATGGCGTTGTGTTTAGATATTATAATAAATATGTAAACAGAGAGCCCACTGTCAGATCCAAAACATGTGGTCCGCCCTCGTTTCAAATGTTTCTATATTTAATGTTTCTATAGTTGGTAATACCAAAGTCATTAGATTTAAAACAAGATGTCATTCCGATGTTTTACGCTAGATGATGTGAAAACTAAAGATGGGTGCGCACTGGTAGCAATTTGATATTTACACACATTAGATTCAGAAAAATAGTCACTTGTGTCTGCTCTCAACAAATTATATGTACAATTATAAAATAAGTATAACTGATGTCCAATAAAGATATAAGAAAGTAGACAATGTAATCATATAGGTGTTGGAAATGATGAAAATGTTTTAACGTTTTCTAATATGCACATATAGGTAAAGTCGTCATTTCTATTATGAAATTAATTTCACCAATCGTGGACAATCAGTATATTGTTCCAGATTTATAATATGAATATCTCTTCCAAACCTTTCTTTGTCGCGATACATCAACACTTGTAAGTATTGCTATTTTTGGTAACCTTTCACATAGATTATAGTAATGTTTCCATCAGCAAGTTGATTCAATAACAAATCCTTCAACATTTTCGTTACAAGGGTTCTCAGATGTTTCCATGGAATGCTTCGTTTCATACGCTTAAAGTGTCTAATAATCAAATTAATTGAATTCAGTATACTGCATTCTTTCGGTACAAATTCTGGTACGTTGAAACCTTGCATGTCTACAATAATGTAGTTCTTTTCCATTATAACATTATATATGTTTCACCGTCAATGATCAACTTATGTCTGCTGAACCTAGATAAATTTTCTTGCTACAAATGCTCTTTTAAAGGTTCAAACTTTATATAAGTTACGGCAACAATCTCTGCTAGTGTTTATTTTTCTCAGAAAATGTACCTATTTGGAAAGGAAATACAGTCAATTTTGCCAAAGTTCATTGATCATAGTCATCGAAAAATGCTCATTATAAATTGAATTTTCTATCAATTTACATAATTTTATAACCCAAAGGAACGTAAAATGTTCAAAAAATCTATTAGTATCCACAAATTGCTATAAATCGATCAATTTCGTCGTCCTCAGCAGACATAGAGTCAGTCATTTTTAGCCTGTTTTTCCGTGTGCATTCCATTCCAAAATGAGCCCAAAGGACCCGAATTGAAGTTTTGCACAACAAGACTCTACTGACAACAGCGTAGAATTAAAAATTAGAACACTTTTTACTCTTTATAAAAACGTGTTGAACGATCCTTTCCATGTTTAAATTACATAAACATTAGCAAACTTTTTAAAAATAGGGGTGAACTAAGTATTTCGACCCTTCACCATTTTGAGTGCAGATCTTTTAGATGTTTCTGTATAATATAGGAGTTGTCGAAAATTAGTACTGTACCATTGTATATTTATAAAATGTGTACATCTGCTATGGTTTTCATGTCAAATACAATTTTAGCTCATAATGCACAAAGCCAGCGGGCCAACATTTTTAGTGACCTGCTTTTTTGGAACAAACGCGTGTGAATCTATGCTTACGTGTATACGAAATGATAAGGTGTCTTGCATAACATATCAAAATTTCACGGTGCTTTCTGCACTCATTCAAGAGCTATAAATATACATATCTAAAAATGTGCCGTAAAAATCATATTAAAATTAACGATTTTTCGCCGTGAACTAAAACTTTCAAACAAATTCAAAACTCTAAAACTAAGAGTCCAGCACTGTTGAAAACGCCATAAAATACGTCATTATTTTGGTTGTTTATTTGTTTCTTTCTTAATATGTCTCTGTTTTCATTGGGTGCTGTATAACGGTTCAAGCCTTCTACGTAAATGATTACTCTTTCCAACGGTAAGTTGTTCTTATTATAATCTACTACGATTGTTTGGGCCAAATGTAAGAGTGTCATGGACGTCTTGTGGCATTTGAGTATTTAGCAAATTTTATTTGGCTAACACATTATGTCAGGCCTGCGCCGCCATAGAATATTATCGCCGGTGCCAGGCATAAAGAGCTGGCCCTAAAAAGCAATTAGGTTGGCCAATTATTAGTATTTTCACTTAGTTACTTGTCGCCAGTCACCTAAGGCATGGCACTTGGAGGCCACACACTTCAAGAACTTCGGCTTGCTACGGGGCTGCATTATCTACTCTAGCACTTACAAGTCTTATATTTTTTATTGATTTCTCATTTTAATGTCACGTTTTGCATACACTCTTTTTAATGTATCTACATATATTTAAAATCGATGCGTTTCTCCTATGATTCTATCATATGTAATGTAATGTAAATTTAACAGAATGAAATGATTGAAAATAAAAATTCCCCTTTCCCCGCAAATCTCTCCTATTTAAACAAGTTTCAAATAATTATTTAATAAATTGTTTATCTAGTCGAAAGAATTTTATACTTCTTGTTCACCCGATATGTATAGCTGGCATGTAAATGCAAATTAATTTCACAACTGGCGCCTCAAACTTGTTTGTTTATTATAAACGTTAAAATAAGGCTGGCGTGAATTATTTTTCTAACAAAATTACTATTTAATATTTGAATAACATACATGCACTAATATATTTATGTACATTATATCATCATTAAAAATATTTTCAGGATTAGAATAATAAATCAATTAGGGTAGAATATAAATTTACATACCTTCACCGCTTGTTGTTAATGAGCCTTGGAAGCTATTTCTACAGACAAGGAGTAGTTCACTTGGAGCACGATCTGGAAAAAATAAATACAAATTGTAAATTGTATGAGTGTGGGTTTAAAAATAGAGTTCATAATAGTGAGAATATGAGGAATAATGGTTATGTTATAAAAACGTAGGAATAAGATAGGGATATAAATATGGAGAAGATAAAACTTATAAGCTGGAATTTTCAGCGTCAAAAAAACAAAATTGAAGATAAAGGGTTTATGGAGTATTTGAAGGGGTTGGATATAGTTGGTTTGATCGAAACGTGGGTAGAGGCAACGTAGTGGGAGGAGATGGGAGAGATATTTGCCAAAAGAATACAATTGGAAATGGCAGAAGGCAAACAGAAAACATGCGAAAGGAAAGGCATGTGATGGAATCGTTACGGGGTAGGTGTGTGAAGATATTAGTATTAATAACGAATGGGAGCGTGCTTCAGGAGAAGTTAATTGGATTTGTATTTGTGAATAAAAACTTGGGAGGATTTAATGAACAAAATGAGTGAGAGGTTAAAAAAGCAAAGGAAGAGGAAGTAGACTTATTAAAGATATTAGGGGACTTGAATGCGAGAATATGACAATAACGGAATTGAGATGATGATGAATGTGGTGAAAGAAAATGTGGATAATATCGGAAGAAAACTTATGAAATGGGTGGAGTTGGTTGTATGAGAGAAGGCGGAATGGAGGAAATAACATTTAGAGGACATGGGGGAAGCCCGGCAATTGATTATATTTTAATGAATGAGAGCGAGAGAAATTGTTCAAAATATTAAGAGAGGAAAAAGGGTGGAAGCAGATCACTTTCCAATTGAGATAAAGTGGAGGTTAAAACAGGGGTCGGTGAAGGAAAAAGAAAAAGAGGAAGGATATGGGAAATAAGAAAGTAGGTTCAGGTGGGGATAGAGCAGCAGCATGATCAACATCATCTGCTACTGAACCAGAAAAGAAGAAGCCTAGTATCAGTGTAATACTTCTAATTTGGTATTCGGGTGTCGGAAATCATATGTTGGCCATTTAAAATCTGGGAACAATGTGGGAACACCGCCAACTAGAACCCTTGGGAAATAGACTGTTCTCGGTAAAGTCGAGTTTCAATAATAGTGGCAACCTCTAGGATTGTACTCCGTCATCATTGCCTACTAATATAATTTTTTTCTTGGCTTGGGCTGCATGGGCTGTTACTGCTGCAATGCATATAACGAGATATCAAATTATTCACACTACTCGAAAGTATTAAAACTAGACATCACCTTCTCTTCAATTGCGCGATATCAAGAAGTCTGAAAAGATAAATGATGTAAGTATAAATGAATATGGCTTCTAAGAAGGCTCGGAATATGATGAAAAGGAACTATGATGGGATGAGGCCTATTATATAAATGGTAAGCGAAAAACTCACGTTAATCTCTTATTATTAGAGCAGGCAACAAAATCAGATTATGTCCTCATCACAAATCTGTCTCGATTGTTAAGCAGTCAATTTTCAAATCAAAAAATGTTTTTGCGATGGATGTTTAGTTTGTTTCACCTCGCAGGAGAAACTTATTAATCAACAGAAATTTGACTGCGATCATATTACATGTATTTTGCCTTCAACTGATATTATTAAATTACATAAGGTACTTGAACGTCCAGGGAATGTAATGAAATTTTCCGTTCTCAAAAATAAAATTAAAGTCGCTTTTGTTGTCTGTGCCGATTTCGAGTCAATTCAAGAACCTATTTTAACTTGCGCTCCATTTAGATCTAATTCTCACATTTTTTGCCACTCATAAACATGTTCACCCTCTGTTAGGCTATTCAACCAGTTGTTACCAATTGTTTCAGACTCCTTAAACTCTCCAGCAGCAACTTGATTATTATTCCACAGATACGTGTCATATCTGCGAGAAAGAAATTGAAGTACGTGATAAAGTGCATGATTATAACCATTTGACTGGTGTGTATGTTGGTCCAGCATCATCCTTAAATACAAAATTCCTTCCCATGAGTGGATATGACACCCATTTATTTATTAAAACTTGGCAGAAGCCGCTGGAGAAATTGAAATGCTAGCTCAAAAAAAAGAACGTTATATTGCCTTCTCGAAAAAATTAGATGTAGGTACATGTACGAATAAGAGTAATCTAAAATTTACCCAAATATGGAATTACTGTGATGCCAAAACATAATAGACGAAGTCAATTCTTGGGATTCTACTGTCGAGATTCTAAATATTTTAAATAATCAAAGAGAATAATGTCTAAATGATGGGAAATCGCTAAAATCAATAAATTAATTGACACACGATATGCATCAGGACGTAGGTATTACTTTGTAGGCAAGGGGGAAATTCGCCGCGACGCAAGAAGTTAAAAACGAAAAGGGGGAAAAAAATAGTCTTTTTACGCGAATGAGTTTTTCCGTTCATGTGTTAGAGAAAGATTATGAAAAAATAATTCAAGTGATAGGCTTTCTAATAAACGAAAGTGAGATGCAAAAAACTTCTGCCCAATCGTAGCAAAAAGTCTGTAGAGGAGGGATTCAAACTTTTGTTAGATTTTGATCACTTCAGCCTTAGAGTTTATTTCAAATTACGCGTATATTAAGATGTAAGTAGGAATTTATTTTATTATAAATATTGATTAAGGAACTGAAACACCTTACGTTCTATTGATTTTATTCTTGAGTAAATAATTTTATTCAATGTAACTATTTTCATTTCATATCAAGCTAACAAGCAATGAATAGTTTTTATATTTACCTAAGTATCAGTGGAAGGTAAATCTTTACGAAAATCAAATAAATCAAAGACGTACTATATTTTGTTATTGTGTCAGTCAACCAATCCTTTATTAATTACTCTCTAATTATTATTATTAATTAAATGATGCTTGGTCAATATTTTATTTATTTTCGAGTTGGAGTAAAACTATATTGTGTCCGTATTAACATTTATGCAAATCAAATAAATCTCAACCAGTACTTGTTTTATTATTCGGCAAAATTCATAGATCCTCAATAATTGATGTTGCATGTAAAATAAATTATTTGGTTTTTAAAATTAATCGTGTTTTATTGATTCATGGGCTGTACTTGCTTTATTAAAATAGAATCTTGGTTTTAATCAAGCAAGGGTTCCAAATAATTATTGTTTTGTATGAAGTTATTGAAACCCTCAATTAACCTTTTATTAGTTTTGACTACGCCTTAAATAAAATAGTGATAAAGATAAAATAGTGGTCCTTAAATAAAATAGTGGTCTACCATTTCCCGGTAGAATTGAGTGTGTTTTAACTGAAAGTCGTAGTTATTTATCTAGTTAGGACTCAGACAATTCCATATCACAAATTTCCACGTAACAATACGATAGTTTACCTCTGTACCGTTGATTTAATTTGATCATAGCGAATTCCATGAAAGTATAAACAAAATGCAGTATATGACAGATATACCTTACAAATAATTTTATTCGGTAAAATACATTATAGTAGATTATATTTATTTTATGAATTTATTTCATCCCGTGCTGTGCCCCCAATAGTTTTACCATTAGATAAAACATAATCTTTTGCAGTCTATTGATATAATGCTGATGATGTCAAAATGCTGTTGATATAAACAATACACGGCAAAACGTACTGTGCTAAGCGAGAGAGCCGGTCAGTTTTTAAAATCTAATTGATTGAATGCTCCTGCCGCTTGCCAAGGTAAACTGCATCTCTAGATTCGTTTAATATCAAGAAAGATCGCTTGTTTGACTCTATAGTTAGTTAGTTCTTATAATAAAACACAGCGACACACACATATAAAAAACATTCAATAAGAATATTGTCTTTTAGATGAAAATCTATAAATATAAACCATTCAATATTTATTTGCAGTTAAAATATGCCATGAAATTGAAGTCAACACGAGTTGATACTTGGCGGTATGATATGACAAATACCACAATAGATTAATTGAACATGAAGATAGTCGAATCCATGAAAAGTTTCCGAGAAACAAAATGCAAATCAGTTTAAGTTGGATAATCAACACTCAGTGATGATTATGTTAAAAATGAAAACAGATCTGCGAAACTACAACGTGAAACTACCCTCAAATGCGATCGAAGCCAACGAAAACTGGAAAGATTTAAGGTACAAAACCAATGAGTGCCAAAAAACAAATCTACAAATTAAGAGATACGGCAAGAGATATACAAATTGATCAAAATAAGATATTTTCACGTATTTTTTAAATACGTCCACAATGGAAAGGAAGAGGGCGGGTAGCTATGTCCGACCCTAATCCCTTCACGAATCGTAGATCAACTAAAAATACTAAAATAGATTATGATCAACTACCGAGGGAAGAGTAGCCATATTTATTGCGAATTGAACCGATTTGGGGAGTTAGCTGATGGCTTACTTTTCGGTACCACAAGTTAGTAAAGTCGTTACTTCTTAAGTACTATATTCTATGGGGCAGACGTGAACAACTTAAATCAGTTTAACGTTAGTATATTCGAAATCATCCGAAACAATTATAACAACAATTGCCATATGAACACAAGAAATAATTCCGCGTAGAAAAATAATGAAATATTCACTGATTCAATCAACAACATAAATTAATGAGCCCCGAAATAATAAATTAAATAAATCAATGAATAAAGTTAATGAGTACAAAACTCAGAATAATATATAATTTAATATAATGGATTTGAAATTATTATTTGTGTCTTTGAAAAAAATAACCCCACTTGGATTTCAAACCAGAGTCTCTCAATTTCCGGTCGAGTTTTCTATCCATTTAAACTAGCGGGGTGATAATGTCAGAAAACAAACAATCTCTATATGTGTTAAACGCTCGTGAATATCGTTTACGATATGTTTCTATAGAACACTCGATCGGAAATTGAAACTCTGGTTCGAATCCCGAGTATTTTTTTCAAAGACACAAATAATAATTGTATATTTATTTCGAATCCATTAGGTATATTAAAATAAATTAAATAACATGAAGTGATAAAATGAACATAGAAAATTCGTTCGAATAAATTAACCAAGCACTTACATTGGTGTGGATATGTTGTCTACACCATATCCACAGCGTTTCTCAACCTTTTTTGGCCCACGGACCGGTTAAAGTTGTGAAAACGTAGTTAAAAATTCTCTGCGGACCGGTAAAATTTCTCCGCGTACCGATGCCGCTCCGCCGGTTCAGAAACGCTGGTCTACACTACTAAATAATTCTTGATACACGCTGGATTAATTCAGTAATTACTCGAATACAAAACTAGCTTTAGTTCAGAATTTAACTCCACTCGAATTAATTTATAATATTAATTTATTTCGTAATCAATAATCTTAATTCCATAATTAATCTCGATAAATAATTCCAAATCAATATTTAATCCCGACAATTCTATATCAATATTTAATTCCAACAAATAATTTTAATAATTTTATTAAGTATATTTAATCACATTTTACTACATAGTTTCCGCGACTAGCATATGTTTTTCTTTCGAAACCTTTTATTTTTCTCGATCTACGACTGACTGAAAAAATGCTCTGCATAATACTATAATAGCCAAAAGGTCAGCAAACGACAAATATATTAAATGTGCAAAACACACTAACAAAGCATACTGGGATATAGTAAAAAGCGTATCAAATAAAAAACTGAATAACACCGATACAAAAATAAACATAAACCAAATAAATGAATACTTTTCAACAACTGCAGATAAAATAGTAACTGACCTTACCAACAGTTCTATTGACCCACTAAATTATATAAATAACTTTACGCAAGAAT
>WYDF02002989.1:0-14029 GCA_009867245.2 Adranes taylori
ATCATAAATTTATGTGGGCAAGATTCATTTTGCGAGGCCCTCTGCTCGCGAATGAAGACAGATTTTTAAAATCGCCCTCAAGGCCCCTCAAACCGCGAGGCCGTGGGCTGTGGCCCACGTCGCCCACGCCTTACGCCGCCTCTGGCAGTACGTATGGCAGAGCCAAGCTCAACCATTCAAGGCCCGTTACCAAAAATATGTTTGTTCACTTTAAAAATGGTTTGCATAATTCAGATGCAAGAATTAGCTTCCTAACGCATGCAAAAATGCGAGGATAATATCATTTTAAATAAATTAGTTTAATCAAAACATAATAATTTGTTCTGCCCTTGACTAATTAAGCCTGACTAATGACAACACAAAATTCATTAAATAAAATAAAATTTAAGTAATATGCAAATCCATTATCATAAGAAACGATGTACGTTCTACAGCTACAGCACTAACTGAGATAGATATCCAGCTTGGCCCGGTTTTCAGCCTTACAAGTACCCAAGTTGCACGTAGGGAAAAAGACCTCCAAAAGCACCAAAACTTATAGGCTCCAACGATTACCATAGGCTCCAACGATCAGACGAGAGTTGAATGACTATCAGTCGCTGAAATATACTTTGGTAATCCACCAAACCCGCCTTGTTTAAAACACAAAAAATGGCGAACTCAGACTTGATGCTATTAAAGCAACAAAATTAAACTTGCCAAATCAACCAAATCGTTGATCGAGCTTCCCAATTGCACTTTTAATCCCACATATCTCAAAACGGACTTTTAAAATTTATTTATCTTTTATTAATACATTACGACAATTAGAAGTTTAATTAATTAGGTACAATTTGGGTTGTAGTTCTTTCAGACAATGAACCAAAAAGAACCCACCTTGCGTAAGTATTTCCAAATAGCCCGCGCCTGCCCCACCATCAGCCTCATACCACGAACAAGGGTACGATTCCGGAACGCTATTTCCTTACAACAACTCTAAATTTGCAGACCTTAGATCGCCTAGAAATTGAAAATTAAATTAACAAATACGAGTAGAGATATAACAATCGCCGTCAAAACTCCTAAATCCTGACGAGACATTACTACGCTCAATTTTAATCCATTATTTTCAACTCTAACAAAAACGAGTCATATATGACTTGCGAAGTGGTACTCGCTACGTGCACTAATTTCATGCAAGCGTGTCAGTATACAGAATCAGTAACCAGTGTCAACCACAAATTCCTGTATAATTCAATCATATTAAACAGCTGGTAAAACGACCGTAATCTGACATTGAACAGAAACATAACATTACCAAGCAAACAAAGACGGCTCGTAATATAAAAGATTAATCACTAGATTTAAATTGTAGATTAAATACATAGTACAATTAATTAATGGTCGGCACTACACATTACATCATACGATCCTAGCTACGTAAGTTTAGTTAATAAGGTAAACAAAATTTTCCTATTAAATGGCAGTACGCAGTTTCCTAGTTTAGGATCCAACCAGGTTTTAATCACTTCGGAGCCTAGGCTATATTACTGAAAATCTCCCATTAATATTACACACCAGGAAGATAAATGAGCCAACGTGGAATATACTTCTGGAAGACAATAACAACAAATATCCTACACGTTATAACTAATATCTCTCATTTACATTAACACAGTAAGTACACTATACATTATAACTAGGTACCCTCTACAATAGGTCTATTATTTCTTACCTTCATAATATATATAATATTCTTTCTATTTCTTAATTCGCACAATAGTCTGCAACTGTCTTATTATTTATAACATGCTCTCAACAGAGACATGATATAAGTGATCAAAAAAAGCTTAGCTGCTGCTACGAATCTTATCTACTAGTAATGAATGTTAAACTTATTGAGAACAACAAAGCAGTTTTTTGAAAATATGAACAAATGGAAAAAATATTATTTACCTTCAATATACAGAAAGTCAATTAAGCATGTTATTAAACATGTGTGTTTAAATTTATATAAAACAGATCCATTCATCTTTATATTTATTGTAGGAGAATTGCTAGTCACCAAAAGGAACTTTTTTGAGTTACCAGAACTAGCTGATGATATGAGTATATCTTATCGGTTATATGGTCGATTACTTGTCAGATAATAATGTTTCACAATTTTGTTTTAAACAAAGCAAAGTTGTTAATCCTTATCCGTTACAAAGTTCTTTGTCATCCGTTAAAGTCTTAAAAAATTTTAAATAAACTTTTCAAACTAAAGAACACAGATTTGCATATACAAAATCTTTATCCCAAAACACACAATTCAGTTATTATTAAAATTAAATTAAAATTAATCCGAAATGTTTTTTTTTAAACAGATTGGGTAGTCGCAAAAGTACCGGACCTTACAAAGAAAATAAACAAAATTTTGGAAAATAAATGTCTACTTTACTTGCCCTCCTTTTAGCTCGATATACTTTTCTCGGCGGTCTTTAATAGCTTTGATGAATCGTCGAACTTCTCAAAACATCCATCAAGCGCAGACTCTACCTTTTCATTCTTAGCAACTCTTTTATGATCGAGCCAGTAGAAAATAATTCGAGGAGGCCAAATCTGGCAAATAGAGTGCGCGAGGAAGCAGTTCGAAATCTACCTCGTTAATTTTAGCATCATGATACCGAATGGTCAACTGCTGCATTGTCTTGTCTTGAAACAAAACTTTCTTTTTCGCCAAATTTGACCGTTTTTCTTGGTTTTTCCTTTCTAAATATAATCAATAAAAATTATGCCACGGGCATCCTAAAAAACTGACGTCATTGCCTTTCCTGTAGATAGAACTGCATTCAGCTTCTTTGGAGTCAATTCACCTCTTCCAGTTCATTGTCTTGACTGTTTCTTTGTCTCAGGTATGAAGCGATGGATCCTTGTTTTATCCGTGAACTTTCTTGCTATGAAACTTATCTAAACACTCGATTGAAACATTCTCACGACACTGTTTTTGTTCCCTTGAGTAATCGCAGCACCCGTCTTGTGCACAAATTTATCATGTCCAAATCTTCTAGGTACTGCACATTTTAAAATTCCTACCATATCTACTAGTTCACGCACTTAAATCAACGGTCATTCTATACCATTTTGTGGATTTTTTTCACCATTTCTGGAATGGTCGTTTCTAAACGAAGCAGTAGACTCCCACAGAGTGGAATCTAGCTCCGCTTTGATATTGGTTAGACTGAGGACGTTCAAATAAAAGTATTGTATCACATAACGATAACCAATTTCCATGTCTACAAATTTACTGACAGCTAATGGCTGCCAAACAAGTATTAAACAACGTAACGTCGTTAAACTTCAAAAGTAAGCTTCAAATGGTTTGTACATTATACCATAGTCATTATTTTCAAACAACAACCGCCATCTATAAGTCATGTCGGGTACTTCTAGGACTATCCTCGTAAGACAAAATCTAGAAAAACTGAGAGAATGTCATTGATTACTAAATAAAGTAAAATGAAGAAAGCTGGAAGTGAAATGGGGAATTGATGTCAAGTAAACAATTTCTGCAATGCGGTGTCATGCTTCATATATGCTTCATGTCAACAATGGTTAGGATTGATGGAAACTTCTAGCTTTAGTATAAGTTTCTCTTTAATATTTTCTTTAACGAAATGCATTATATCGCCAGTTCATGTGATTAGCTACTAAGATGATAATCTTTGCTATCCCCGGAAAATTTGTAATATTAATTTATAACAATTTATTTCTTCGCACTATATGAATTCATACAATTTTAAAATTAAATTAAATATCATTTCATTTAAAGTCGAAATAATGGAACAGTTATATTCATAAAATTGAACAATACCATTAGATTTACGAGTAATTTATTTGTCACAAACTAGAAGCACTTTGCACTTAAAGAATTCTAAGAATGGCGCCAG
The DNA here is from genome assembly GCA_009867245.2 of Adranes taylori. Lineage (NCBI taxonomy): Eukaryota > Metazoa > Arthropoda > Insecta > Coleoptera > Staphylinidae > Adranes > Adranes taylori. The sequence continues at coordinate 3,909 of WYDF02002989.1, forward strand.
TGGTTGAGGACTGCAAAAATCGGACCTTTTTTCTTAAGCGAAACAAAAAGAATAAAGTAAATCTTATTGTAAACCTAAGGAAACGCTTAACTAAAAATAGAACAGGAATCTGACTAAGAATATACTATTAATTTGGAATAAATCTGAAGAAGTATTGTATTTATTTGCTTGCAATATTAAACTAAATATTTTAATGTAATATCTAAGGATGGGCAATACCTTGGAGAGATTGAACTTAGTTTTAAAATTGACCTCTCCGATCTCACCGCTAAAAGTAGTGTTAGCAATTCATAGATAACACTTGCACACTTTTGTTCATCATAGAGCATTAGATATTATTAAACTGAAACGCAAGATGAAGCTGCTAAGTAAAAGCCTATGAACCTCCTCAGTGCAACATCACATGTACACGATGAAACAACATATAGACAAAATTTTGTTAATTTGTTAAAGTTCCGATTCCTATATTTGTCAAAAAAGTAGATACAGATCCCCACCACACATACACATGCGGGATACACAAGGAGTGTATCTCTTCGCCAAAATTCAAATATAAAAGACCAACACAGTCTAATATCGAGGAGACTCCAAATACCCATAGTGCTTTGAATCTTGATGACACAGCTTACTGGGAATTCTCTCTAAAAGCGGAAACTGCAAACCGTCATCTCCAGTTATCTATAGACAATTTTTCAAAATCTGCGCTAAATGGCGCGCGTTATTTCTAATCCCAGTAAAACTCAAGCCGTCTTAATTGAGCTTACCAACCATGTCAAACAGAAATATCAAAACCCCGCCCACATCAAACTCCGACTCTAAACGAACCTATTTCGTTAAAAGACGAAATCTGCTATCTAGGTGTCTGGTTTAATAGAACTTTTAATTGGAATTGTGGCCTACACTACACCCTTTCCAGGGTACGTAAACGCGTGAACCTGATCTCCACACTCAGAGAACGAGGCTGCCTTAGAGGACGCTTTAGAAGATATGTAAGGCCACTGATAGACTTAGAGCTATTCTATATTCCACACATCTAATGCACAAGCGCTCCAAGTTCGCCTGGCGCACTTACTACCTGTAAACGAAGAATACTTCGAAAATTTCGCAGGTTACACTTCCAATTTCCGAGTGCGCTATTATATGAACACTGCTCTGCTAAGCCTATTACAGATAGTCTAAAATCTCTACAGTATAAATATCCTAATCGACGTAAAGCAGAAAACAACACAATAGTCCATCAAAATCTTCGATCCGAATGGAAAGCCAGTCACTACGTAGCATACTGCCAGGCAGACCCTTCCGATATCCACCAGCTCGAATTATACAAACAATGCAGGAACCCCCTGACGATCATCTAAATATCCTAGAATCAATTCCCGTATCTTTTAGATGATTACTATGTCTATATTATAAAAAAAGGCAAAAAATAAATAAAAATAAAATTACAAAGAAAAACCGAAAAAAAAAGAAAAAAACAAAAACAATCACTCCCTTCCACAACATCCTTATTTTCTATTTCAGATCAACTAACACCTACTTGCGAACTAACACCTACTTGCGCAGCAAGTAGGTGTTAGTTGATACAATTAGAAGTCATACAAGACCACCAGCAAATCAGCTCACCCCACTAAACCAAACTTCCTCATCAGTTGACCATGCTATGGCCAACGTTTTTGCGTCTTCCCTTGGCTGTAAAGCGAATGCTATAGCATATATCTTATCTGCAAGCTATCTGCTTACCATAATTTCTAAAAACATTCCACTCATTACCAGTTCCAAGCTGAAGAGGATGATAAATCCTAAAGCCTCCTTCAAATAAACTCTCCAATCTCCCAAAATCTTGGTGGAACAACCTACAACTAAACCAGCGAATCGGACAGAAGAACAAACTTACAAGTTCGTTGAAGAATATATAAAATATCCGTGCTTACACGACGTGAAATTATCTTCATATAAAAATCGAAATATAAGAAACGAAGCTTTATTAAAAATAAGCCACACTATGAGTGTGCCTAATTTTGGAAGAACCGTGGTGTACAGTAAAATTAGAAGCATAAAACAACTTACTAAAGAAAATGATAGTGTCCGGTACTGCCACTAATGATATTTATATTACACATTTGAAGTGGTTTGATTTATTCATCCTGAATACGTCAAATATAGAACAGAGGACAACATTAGTAATTTGGAAGTTTCAAGGACTGCCATGAAACTTCACCTACAAAATAATTGGCATATATATATATATATATATATATATATATCGCATATGCGAGTAGTAGCTTTTTATTCCAGCTTCCTGGAATAATTTCTCCTTTCTCAGTGTTTTCTAAATCAAATCTTTCCCTATGAACTGAATTATTGGTCTTCCTCATCCAGTTATGTAAGGCCAAAGAAATTTTAATGATTATGTCTACCTTGTTAGGCTGAAATGGTAAAGATTTAAAAAAATTCTAACGCAAGATACTAGGATGTCGAATGCATTTTCCACTATCCTTCTTGCTCGAGGTAATTTGTAGTTAAAGATCTTTTACTTGTATATCAAGTTATATCCTCCATATGATTTTAATAAATTTGGTTTTAACGGAAAAGCATTGTCACCTACAAGAAAGTTACCTTCTAGTAAAAGATTATTCTCAAGAGCCTTACTCAGTTGACAACTCTCGAACCACCACCATCACCAACACCGGCCATTGCAACCAACATCAGGGTATGAAAAGCAATAATCATAATCAACTACTGCCAATAAAAGTATAGGATTGTGCTTCTTCAAATAAAAGTAATATTTTCCTGCCTCAAATGGCGCTTTGATCACTACATGTTTTCCATCAATAGCACTGCAGCAGTCCGTAAACTGCCACAAATTCCTATAACCTCGTTCGTTCGCTTCCATCCTTCTTGATTTATTATGAGAATGAGGAGGAATGGTCTATAATAACTGAAACTACCCTGGGTGATGTGGAAATCCCAAATGAAGTCTTAGGCGGCAGCGACGTAATCGAAAGTAAAGGACTTGGTGTTAACATTAAAGGGCCACGAGAGAAACGCTTAAAGGATCTCATTGAATTAGTTGACAAAGTGAATCAAGTTTTCCACACATTAAATACCCATTCGGCCAATAATTCAGTCAATGCGTTTGATGCTTTTAGATCCAGTGTGGTTGCTGAACTGAAAAACATGCCTTTACATTTAGCGCTAAAAACCAGATATATGTTCAAAATTATTTATCGAATATGCGTGTTGAGCAGTTGGATGAAGGAAACAATATTCCTGTGCAATCATTTCTATGGTTTTCCGCCTCTACCACAATGAACACTCGGTACTGTTAATAGTGCTCCACAAACGCCGTCAACAACTGTGCGACTCGTGTCGCCACCAACACTGTCAGAATATTATACCACGCCAACCAGTGGGCATGTGCATACAAATCCAGAACACCAAAACAGTACACAAAATGTCAGTGTTTTGTCCCTATCACTTTCATCTAATGAAAGTGTATACTGGGCCCAACAAGGTTTTATAACTGGTCAAATAATCTCTGATTCATTCGCATTGCGTAATAATATTCAATTGGATCTTCAGCTGCCAATTCTCGAAATAATACAAAACTCGCACCAAGTTGTTGCCTTTTGCAATTCAATGGAACTCTTATCCATGTGTTGAACTCTTATTTTCAAATTCAAGCTTATATTTTAGATTTATGAAAAGTAGATTCAAAATAGAATTTTTCGTGATAATATTCTCACTTTGGAAGACTTTCAATCAGCCAGAACCCTTCGTCTTTGCTCAAGATGAAATTTAAAGAAAATGTTTTCAATGTAAATAACAAGGTAGGAACATGGAATGGAACAAACTTTTGAATTATAATTAGCCTCAACAAAACAGGGTTAGGTAATTAAACTTACGAATAGAGTCCCTATAGGTATTATAATTAAAAAGATCAATAAATATCGTTATGATATTGTTATTGCGTATTACCTGTGTTTACCTTTAGAGATAAGAATGTAAGCACAGTATAAAATTAAAGCGAGAATTTCGACCCGCCCCTGAAACTAATGCAAGAGCATTGCGTCTCAAGAAAATAAGAAAACCGGTATCGTGGTTATCTAAAACAACGATCCTGCTTTAGTATAATTAAAGTGTGTAACAAGCGGGCCCTGCACGTGTAGTTATCGAAAACTAGGATTACTGAAATTATACCTGTTCAGGCAACATTACCTATAAGTTCTTGCATTTACAAGTGATAAGATGAGTGGATACAATTAATATGTGGCACATATTACATTAGAAATTAGTTTCATACATCATGAAGATAAATAGATATCAATATGTGTATATAATACATAAGTTTTTAATGCTTTAAAACTTGTTTAGGAAGTTGAGAGTGTAAAGCGATTGACCAGTTTGTTTGTTTTGTTACCGGGCTATCATATCAGATTCTACTCACAGGTAAAAGTGAATGAAAACCATCAACGAGTCTGTTCGAGACCATGCGACACTTTAAATAAACGATTTTATTTTATTTTGTTTTTCTCCTTTTTTTTTGTTTTTTTCATTAACGCTCTCTCCGCTTTAGAGGTATTCTTCGGTGTTAGCTTAGCTTTTTATCAAGCATTTATTCAATATGCGATTCATTTGTCTTTTTGACTAGCCCACTACGTACGACGATCGAGCGACGAAACCGATGGATGGTTGGTATATAATGTACGGCTAGTGAAGTCCGCACAATGTCCACATGGAATACTGTACAATGTAACAGAACAACTAGGGTTACTTGAATTAAAAGAAATAGTAGCATACTTATGTTTAAAAACAACTTTTTAATTTATTACGCAATTTTTTAACTACATTAATAATTAATAACTACGCAATTTTTTTATGAAAACATATCTAATACTCATTAAACCTTATACATATCTTATACTTTATACCCATTAAATTACACTGACAGATTTTACGTTTAAATGCCTTGAGAAGTTAAATAATTTTAGGTACAAGTCTGTAAACATTTAATAGATAGATGTGGGAGTCGTATTATTTTATCACCTCAGTGGTATATTTTCCAAATTCAGCTGTTATTATTTAAAGATATTGTTACTATTTTTAAAACTGTAACCTATTCTGCTGACAAGTATTCTTGCCTATAAATCCAATTCCGTTTTGGAATTTTCATTGTGCATTATATTATTCTGCGCTCCTTGATAGCTGTTATAGGTTAATTAATCTAACATAAATTAATTTAATGAAAACAAATCAATTTAGTAATCAATAATTACCAAATAATATAAATATAAATTTGGAAATATAAATTTAATCCGCTTAAAATGAAATTTTAAATGCCGCACATAGAGCAAACAAATGCCTCACGCATATAATACAAATGTGCTGACATGGCGCGTGGGAAAAAGACAAAGGTCACCGTCGTTTTTGATGTTAGACTGCCTGCTATACGAAAATATCCTGTCGGCATCCTTTGAAATAAATATGTGTCTGTGTCTATTACACAGATGAAAATTCCTTATCCGTATTTCCGTATCTGGATTTTGCAAAAGCATCTTTATTATTAATATTATTAATAAAGAAATATTTTTAACGATTATTTCACCCACTATATTTTCAATAAACAGTTATGCATCTCATCTTTTGTGTTTTTGGACAATCTCATTGGATGTTATTTCTACGAGTTTTAGCAGAATGCGTTTCAAAACGATGCTCCCTAATATGTTCGCCGCACCATCATCGTTGATGCGCACCACCACATATGCATTCGTCAACAAGATAACGCAATTTGAACCTTAAAATTCTCAACGGATCAGGCAGAAATTTTTCTATTGGTCAGATTTGAAAACGTCCAAAATTTTTAGCAGAAATTTCCTTCAGGCCACGATCATCGGGCCGCCAAGTCATGCAAACTTCCACTGGCTAGGCGACCCGGTTGATATAAAAAGTTTATTTTCTCGGCGTGGGAGGTAATGAGACGTCTTCTGGTGCTGTTGGAGGCAATGGCGAACCTGGAGGTGTGTACAGATCGTTGGACTGGATCGGCGGAGGATTCTTTTGTGGCTCAGATACAGATGGTTCGGTGTCCACTTATAGCGCAGCGTTCTCAGACAACGCTGTTTGATTAGCCGCTCGGGAGTGATGTCACGTCTTCCTCTGCGGGCTGGGTAAGCTTCCCTCTTCTTCTGCTCGCGACCTCCTCTCTTCTTCATTGATATCGTAGATGCACGGATAGGATAATGAAAAGTGTAGATGAGCGGGAAAGGAGGGTAGACGAGTTAAATGTTTAAAGGGTCGAAACATTTCAGGCGAAAATTTTAAGGTCGTGAAGTTTGTTTACCTGACAATTTTTTTGGTGTTGTGAGCTTTTAGTATTGAATGGGTGAATTTAATTTAATGTAATTATATTCGAAAGAATTAATTACGATTTAACTGTTGGTGCTTACTTTGCTTTTAAACAGATTCGGGAGTGCGACTATTGCTCACTCTACGAGAATAAGTTTGTAGCCTATTAGAGTGTTATGACTGTTAAAACTGCACCTATATGCTCACTCATGATCTGACAGAAACAAGACTCAGAACGCGTCTTATTGAAGTACGCCTAGATATGGCTTTTTATATGAATTTAGCTATTTTGCCACGTCCAGCTTGACGGCGGTAGGTTTAGATGCTGTCGGCAGCAATTCGGCTGGATTTAGTCGAAATTACTGCAAAAATTTTAGAGAAGGGAGATTGTTCCTAAAATAAACGATCGCTTTTTGGCCGTTGCGAATTTGAAGAATAATTTCGCTTAGCATCCCTGCCATGACATTACGTTTCTGTGATTCGACGATGAGTTGCTCTCCAATCAGCTTTAACGTGCAAACGATCGAGGAGCTGCACTTCCCCTTCCATAAAAGTGACTAGCCAACCACGCGAAGGCGGTATATGTTTCATATAAATAAAAGAAAAAACTGCTTATACGAAAGTCATGCAAAAACTGCCCATATGAAGAAAAAACTGCTCATTCATTAACCTCTTCAAAGTTGTTTGTCAAAATACGCCTATTAAAAAGGGAGATCATAAATCTTTCGCCAGACGAGAGCAATGAACGCGGGTTCAACGTCCTTACTAAGAAGTTGTTTGTTCGAATTGAATTCAGAAGTCTATGTAAAAAAACTTGCGCGAGAAGAGAAAGAGTAATAAGAAGAGCACGAAACATATTCCTCTGTCTTGTTTTGTACCAATTATTTGTTCAATTTCTACTTTCAATGACTATGTACAAAAAAATGTAAGACATTTTTTTGTTCGTATTTCGTTATCGATGCGATCGCACAAAAAAGTATGAAAGACATCTGCTTGAGGAAAAAACCATAGTAAAAGGAATGTCAATACGAAATAGGACTATTGCTTTCCTTCTCACTTATAACGCTGCTTCTCTCTAACACATGAAAATAAGAAACGTTGTTAATTTTGTGCGTTTGGCTTCAAGCCAGCACGCCTCCCTGCGAGCCCATAGGAGGGGGTGTTACTCCGCGTTTGGCTGACGATCTTGGTTGTCGTTTCTAAAAGCATTCTCATCTACGTATATAAAAAAAACTTATGAACAAACAACTCCAATATTTTCGTTACTTGAATCGAAAATGCAGAAAAAGCCTATAATAAACAAAGGATAGGAAAAGTAGACTATAAAAGCGTACGAAAATATTCTGCACATTGATGTGCCTTCGCCAACAGAAAGAGAAAAGCAAAATCAACAACTTAAATGGTGAAAGAGATATCGAATGCGCCCTGTGTTCTCCATCCTCTTTTCTCTTCTGGTTCTCTCTCTAACACACGTCACGACACGCTTCGCGTTAGCGAACGCAATCGGCAGTGCTCTCTCCTCCCGCAGCGGCGGCTTTGGACTCCCTGCTCCTCAACTTTCGTTTTCGTGTACCGCGAAAACGAATGTTGTTTTGCTTGATGACTTTGGTTGGCATATATCTTTACGCAGAGTTCATTCATTCCATCTATATAAAAAAACGTCTGCGACTATGCAAAACAGCCTTTTCATTGTTAACTTATTTTGAAATTAATACCAATACATTATTTATTTGATTAGTGATTTATTTAGATAATTTCGATTGTGAGGCTATGTCCAATATGCCGATAACAACTGATCATGTAAACGCCATCATATACAAACATATGAAGATGAAAAAACTATCCGCGCGATGGGTGCCGCGTTTATTTACTATTTATTAAAAATGCACAGTTGTGACGGGTTCGGAGAAGCTTTTGGCAAAGATAAAACGTGCTCTCAAGGATTTTTTCCTCGATACGTTACTCCTGATGAAACCTCCGTTCATTAATACACGTTGCAGACGATTACTCTTGATGAAACCTCGGTTCATTAATACACGTCGCAGACGAAGGAATAGTCAAAGTACTGGAGAAAAAGCGTTGAAGGGCCACCGAAGATGATGAGTACTACCTGATCCACCGGTAAGGTGATGCTGACTGGTTTTTGGCATTCAAAACATTATTCTTACTGATTCTCGCCAATAATTGGCAGTTACTACGTAGCATTACTGGACCATCTCGACGCCGAATTGAAGAACAACGCCCTGATTTGGTTCATAAAATTGTTTTCTTCCATCATTACTGAATAGTTTTGATGTGTTTAAGAACAGAGAAATATCGTTTTTTGTTGAACTACATACTTATTTTTTATCGATTGCAACCTATATATTATTAAATTTAAAACATTACTTGCTCCGGAGTGAAACTGCTTCATTTCACTGGATCATTATTTATAAATAGCAAAATTTTTATATAGGTTCAGTTACTACGTATATAGACTAAATAGACAATAAATAGAATTCAGATTAAAGCTAAATTAAAGCTTGCAACCCTAGTGTAAAAGATCTCTAGTGTTGAGGAACCCAAAAATACAGATCGTCCAACGATAACGTTCGGAGCCGACTTGGACATTTTAATGGCCAAACCGTGTCCGGTCTGCAATGTCGAATCTCTCCCTGCGGAAAACAACCCCTTGCTTCGACACCTTCACACCGTTCATCCTATTCTTCTGACATTATTACTAACAAAATTGTATAAACTCAGTAGCGTATTAACTAATTAGTAGTTTTCTCTAATTAGTTACTATTTTATACTATTTTACTATTTTGTTATAATAAATAGGTTTAGTTAAATTAATAATCAGAATCATTTTATTAATTGCGAAATTCAGGCAGTTTATTATACGATCCCTATTTTTATGTAATGCTATATAATTTAAAAAATGCATATCTATATGTATATAAAAATCAATATTGCTATATACATTGGTATAACGTTAATGGACTAAGACACCATTTGAGCGATCGTCATGAAAATTGGCACATACATGTATTTTTTCAGGAAGAAGGTTTTTACGCTATCCGCATTGTTGTAACTAGACACTAGATGGCTCTGCAATACATCAAGTTCTACACCCTGCAACCAATGGCCATGAAAATTTATATACATAGGTATTTGAGTACGGCACGGCGAAAATCAGGCCATGTCACTGACCGCGAGAAAGCCGCGTCAATTAGACCATACCGCTGGCCGCGGCAATGTGACCACATCTCTGGTTGCAGCAAGCCACGACTATTAAGTCATATTGCTAGCAGTGGCAATTAGATCATGTCACTGGCCGTGGCAATTAGACCTGGCCGAATCAATTAGACGGCAGCGGGGCTGCCAGCACCGTAGGGAAAGATGAGCACTGTAGGCACGTGGGCGCAAATCAACGTTCTTCAGATCTTCAGATAAAGCTTGAGTACGGCTATGGTATAGGCTAGGTAATGTTATTTCAAAATAATACTATTAAGGGGAAAATTGAGAAGAACTGAAAACACACACCCTTTCCATGACTTTGATTATTTTTTCTCGTCTATATGAAAAGTCGTGGAATGGACGTGCGGCGCACTATTGGACAGCATATTCCAAAACTTTTCAATAAGTGTTAAACAAAACGTGTACGACTTTCAGTTTTTGAGTTTGGAATTTTTTTGTAAGTTTTCATATGTTCATTTCACGCAGTGGCGTAACTATACCGTTCGAGGCCCGTGGCAAATTCATCGGATGGGCCCCCTCCCCCCAATATAAAGAAG